>OZ018338.1:23364731-23377231 GCA_963969495.1 Ceratothoa steindachneri | reverse complement strand
AGTCAGAGTTGAAGGACAGGTATAAGAAGAAAGAATAGAGATAAAGAATGGTCCACAGCTCCCATTTCTGTAAAGATATATCTTAAAATAATATTCATTTGTTCTATTCCTAAATATTCCACATTTCTAGTTAGAATATTCCAAATTTGTGTTATCTTGTATAAAATATTTTTTGTGCTATCACAAATCTTTTGTTTACTAGTTACTAGTTTCAGCACCTGCATTTCCACGCGCAAAAAAATTTAATATGGTATTAATACATCTTTGCATTGAATGTTGTTCACATTTGGAAGGACTATCACCACTGACTTATTGGACGTCATACAAAAAAAGAAGCTGTCCTTATCAATTACTCAATCTTGTCTCTAACGGTCAAGCGCCTGAAAATCCGTCCTAAGTTGAATCTCTCTCTTTCTCTTTATGTCTCCCTTTCTTCTATAGATTCTTTCTGGGACCTGTTCTGAAGAACTTACTAGATGCTACCCTCTATTTATAACCTGGTCAAATCATACTCTTAGAGCATTAGCTTCCCATAGATATTGCGTGGAAGTTTCAAACCCAAGAATCATACATCCTGAACAATATTTTTTTTTAGTCTACAGCCCAAATTGTGCAACAAACTACATCCTGAACAATCTTTTTTTTTTTTAATTCTACAGGGCAAACTGTTCAACAAACGACATCTTGAACAACAAACTACATCCTAAACAATCTGATTTTTTATTCTATAGCCCTAACTGTGCAACAAACTACATCCTGAACAATTATTTTTTATTCTACAGCCCAAACTGTGCAACAAATTACATCCTGAACAATCTTCTTTTTTTAATTCTACAGCCTAAACTGTGCAACAAACTAAATCCTGAACAATTTTTTTTTAAATTCTACAGCCCAAACTGTGCAACAAACTACATCCTGAAGTCTTTTTTTTTAATTCTACAGCACAAACTGAGCAAAAATCTACCTCCTGTTTTTCCACAGTTTGAGCTGAAGTTCAGCTAGAGAATCGACCTTCGGGTACTCGGTCAGCCTTAATGGGGTTAACTAAGGATTCTATTAGTACTCTTCGATAACGCTACTAAGAACTTAAAATCTTTACTAACTGTATCAACGGGAAATTATGCCAAGGAAAAAAATAGGCAAATAAATAACTTTAGAACTAAAGAAAATGAACGGCGAAGCCAGTAGATGAGTTCTCAAACCTTGGATTGACCAAGTAGCTGGGGGAAGGTATTGTAAAATAAAGTGGACTTAGAATAATTCGTTGCCTTATTTTACACACCAAGCGGACAATTTACATTCCTGAACTTATTAGGAGGCAGTGATACGAGTTTGAAATTAAAGATTATAATGATTACTACCTATTTACGTATGTCCAATACTTACAGCCGAAAGAGCTTAGGTATATACACTTTCAATATTTACAAGAAGGGGCAATCAATCGAATGTCGAGGGTATAACAAGCGACAGTTTATGAACACGGGAAAGGATTATAAATTAAATCCTATAAGCACAGAGTCTTTAGGGCAAGAACAAATTTACCGTAAACCACGCAGGGCGATAGTGAACCAAGAAGTGATGATATCTGGGGGGAATTTCCCAGACATAAATTACTATATTTACATTTACGATCGTCCAACCGTTACAGACAAAAAGAAGAAGAAAATACAAGAATTAATTGTCAATGGGATACAATAATATACACGGCGAGGCTTAACACTAATTAGTTTGAATTTATTATAAGAGGTCAATTCAATATTTCTTTTATTCTTTTTCGAGCTAGAGAGGCTGCTCAACGTCTTGGTCGTAGATTTTCGCAAGGATTATTCGCAGGTGGGCTCGAAAACGAAACTATGCCCGGCGGCAGTTGATACGCAGGTGGGTCCGAGGGAGAGATCGTGCCTGACGGGAATTTACCCGCAGTTGGGTCCGAGGGAGAGATCGTGCTTGACAGGAGTTGACCCGCAGGTAGGTCCGATAGGGAGGCCATGCCTGACGGGAGTTGACCCGCAACGTTGACGAACGAACCTTGCCATTACCTCCCGTGTGCAAATCTGTGATTCTCCCCAATTTCCACTTTAACCTGGACGTTTCGTTATGGACAAGCACCACGTCACCGACAGCAGGACTCTCTCTTTCTCTCTCTGCCTAGATGCACGTGTTGTCTGCCTCAGAGCTACCAGGTACTCGTAGTGCCATCTAGCCCAAGCCTGTTGCCGCATTTTCTCCATTTCCTTCTGACCTCTGGTTAACGGGTCCAAGTCATCGGCAACATACGTTACAGGCGTGTGGTCAAGGAAATTCTCTATTTCTGCCAAGAGTAGAAATTTCGTCCCATCCCACTATCTTGCTGCCTTAATATCCTTTTAAGCGTATTCTTAGTCAAGCTGACTAACCTCTCCAAGAAACCCCTGTACCACGGCACTTTGGCCGGGTTAAACACCCACCTAATACCTTTAAATTCTTCTCCATCGTGCACGGTATTTAGGTATATGGCTGCTGCACGAAATGTAGTGGCATCATCGCTATACACTTTAGTAGTAATTTAATATCTAGCCGAAAATCGCCAGAAAGCTCGAATAAAGGTTTCAAGACCACATCTGCTACGAAATCAAGATGGATAGCACGAGTTGAGGCGCAGGTAAATAATAGGACATACCTTTCCATCCCTCTCTTTCTCTTTATCTGGATAGCTCAAGTGTAGTTAATGCCTATAGTGGAAAAAGGGGGTGCCATGTCTACTCTACTGGCTTGTAACGCGGGGGCGTCTGAAGTCCCGTAACATTTTACTCGTAATCGGTGGCAGGTGTAACAACTTCTGGTAACTTTTTATTACCTGTCGGGTACGAAGCAGCCAATACTTACTACGGATGATCACCAGTAATTGGCCGACAGTTGGGTATCCGTAAGACTGGTGGAGATGTAGTAACAATAGCTCGACAAAGTGATGGTCTCCTACCAACAAAACTGTAAACCTAGTCTGGTAGGGTAAATTAGCATAATCAATTCTTCTATTACATCTATTAATACCTGCTTCAATGAATAAGCGTAGCTGAAGAAGTCGGTATATGGGCATATTAGGCTTTGAGGAAAGTCCTTTTATCTCTTCTCCCTATTTTTCTTTTTGTATTTCCTTAATCCAATAGTCCATCGCCGCTTCGCATTCCTTTGAGGTAATGTTGTGACAGTAGGATCCTGTAGGAGAAGACTTAGGAACGATCTTACCTTTCAGAAGGAAAAAGAATCTGGAAACTAGTACAGTTACTTTTATCACTTTGGAAATGGAGCCTGTATCTGGTAAAATCAATTAGGTGTAGCTGTAAGGTAGATATTAGCACGCAAGCATTTTCAGGAATGCGTACTGGCTGTCCACAATTCTTTATTAAAAATCCATTGTGGTTCTTTAAGCAACATGGAATTTTGCATTCGTTTGGTTTTCATTTCCCTAGTGACCAGATCACAGGGATTAAGGTGCGACTCTACATGACGCCTCTCATGGCCATGAGAGTGCTCTAATTTCACTCACCTTGTCCTTCACGTATGGTTCTTTGTTCGAATCTGAACAAAGCCATTGAAGGACGATATGACCGTCTGACCAGAGGAAAATTTCACCTAGAAATGGATCCAGAGCTATTTTTATTTCTTTTAATAGACGAGGAGCGAAATGAGCGACGGTTAATTCTAATTTTGGCACAGTAATAAGTTTACCAACGATTTTTGCTTTAGTCATAACGAGGCAAATCTTATCGCCGAATACAGAGTAGACTACAGCCCTATATCCCTTAGAACTAGAGTCCGCAAAACAAAGTAACTTTAAATTCTTGGAGGGTAAAACCTGCCTAGGAAATGAAATGTGTAAGCATTCCCTTAGTTGGAGTATTAAATGGTTCCATTGTGCCTGGCCCTCTTCGTCTAAAACTTGATCCCACTCTAATTTCTTTTTCCACAAACTCTTCATAAAGAATCGTTTTACTATCGTTACTGGAAGTAGATGTCCCAAATAGATCATATATAGATGCTATACACCTTAACACCTGCCTTTTGGTTTGGGCCGCAGATTGTATGTTCGGTTTGTAGTAATAGAGCTCATCAATCCGAGTATTCCAACCCAGACCAAGAACCTTAATAGGCTCTTTAGCCAATTCGTTCTGCCTCAAAAAACATTATTAACGTCATGTGAATTAGAATACCAGTTTCGAAGGTTAAAGCCTGCCTGTATTAGAATTTTTATTAAAGCCTTATAAAATTGAGTAATACCATTAGCTGTAGGGAAAGAACAAAGTAAATTATCAACATACAGGCCCCTTCTTTAACATTTCCGAATAACCAGCGCCCCTTTCTTAAATCAACTGAAGAAGTGAGGCATTTAGCAAAAATTGGCTACTAGTCGAGCCAAAACTACAACCTTATACCGATAGGTAACAATCGGCCTATTAGGATCCATAGAGTGCCTCTACCATAAAAAACGAGTAGTCTTTATCCTCTTCGTGTAATCGTATCTGTAAATAGGCCTTCTCTATATCAGTCATTCATAGGCTGCCCAGACGTCCAGCATTTTGCTGGACTGTCCGGCATTTTACTGTTTTTAGATAATTTGTCCAGCAAAAATGACACTCAATGCTGGAAAATGTAAAGTCCAGCATTGGGAAATGCAGGTGGACATTCTGTCAAACAATCATAAGTAATTATAGACTTGACAACATTTGGCGCCGCCGCTTCGAATAGCAGACTGTCGTGACTCAATCCGGAGTTAATTTGAGTCATTGACTCGTTCGGAGAGTCATTCCTTATTATTTCTTTCATTGAAATTCATTTGTCACTCAGTCATCCCGGGATTTTTCAACTAGTGTGTAAAATTTCAACTGGATTCTTCTTCGCAACTTAATCCTCTGGAGAGAAGTTAAAGAAGCACTCGAATTTATTCTTGCCAAGAGACCCAATTCCACAATAAATGATGATGGTCTTTTCGATGAAGTAACTTGTGTTAAGAATTTTGTCACATTAGAAAAAAATAAAGAGTGGAATGATCGTGAAATTGAGGTTGACAGTAGATGGTTGGAAATATTTGCACATTTCAAAAGTCAGAATATTACATTTGAAAACATTTATCAGGTAGTAGAATTCTTTTTAAGTCTACCAGGATCAAATGCACCAACAGAGAGGGTATTTTCAATGATGGAAAACTACTGGGCAGACAAAAAAAGCAGGTTAAATATAGATACTTTAAAAGCGGCACTATTAACTACATGCAATTATCAGATGAAGTGTTTGCAATTTTCTGATTACCTAAAATCAAACATAAACCTCCTTGAAAAGATCCATTCAAATGCCAAGTACAATTCTAGACTAAATTAGGTAAGTGAATATTGACTTATCAATAATTAAGTTCGTTTGCTACTAAAATTACTTAACTTTTTTTATTTAAATATATATATATATTTAAATATATATAAAATATATATATGCAGATGGTTCCGTCCAGCATTGGGTTAAAAAAAATCTGGTCAGCCTAGTCATGCAGGCAAATGAATGTTGCCTAAATCTTATTAGAATGTGAAATAAATTATTAACAAGAGAAGGTCCAGAGTAAAGACAATCGTTTAAACTAGTATTACCCGCTGAACATTCAAAAACTACCCTCAAGGGGGTGGTAGCGGAATCCTTAAGTACCCCATGGTGTGCTAAATAATGCATCTTAGAGCCCTCTATATGGCGGCTTCTTGGAGTTACTTCCTGTATGTAACCTTTGTTTAATGGTTCTTTAAATATTTCATCATAACAGTTTAGTAGTGAAGGGTTATTTTGTCTTAGTCGATTTGTCATGTTACACAACCTAGTTTTGGCCATTGCATAATTGTCGCCTAAGTTAGGATGCCCGTTTGTTCCATGGTAGGCCCACCACAGACCTTCAGCCGTTGCTTTAAAGTCTGTATACACCCTTTGATCCTCGGATGTCATCCACCGAGGGATCAAACCTAAGGAATCCATTTTCCATATGGTATTTATATCTCTAGGGAAAATAGCATTTACGCCTCCCAACTCTTGCAATTCATCTACTGTTGCCATTAGTTTTTAGATTGGTTGAAATAGTTTTTTCCGAAGGTAAGACCCCCCGAGGGCATGATACCAACTGTGGATTCGAGATGAGTGATTCCACATTTCTCCTTTATACCTTTAATGAATTTAAAGTAAGAATCAGCCCCTATTAGGATAGAAATATCCTTAATGGTTTCGTCATTGAGTGGATCGGCCAGTTTTAGGTTTAACGCTGCAAGCCTATTTTTCGCCTTTCTTATTCCTTGCATATGGACATGATTAGGTAAATATTCTAAATCAAGTGATTTGATAACAATAGATTTATGTTTAGTATTGACTTTAAATGACACCGTCATATAATTTGTGTACTCCTTTGCTTCCAAAACCACTTACCCATAATTTAGGCCTACGAAATACGGGCAAGCCTAATTCTTTGACCAAATCACTACTTATAAAGGTTTTCTGGGAACTTTGATCAAAGAGTGCTTTATCCTTAGTATTTTCCTGCCTACCTACGACTTCAATCTGTGCTATGGGTAAGGCTACTCACACGTTAAGATTGGAAGCCAAAACCTTGGTTTTCTTTACGTCATTAGATTTGTTACGAGAGAAACAAAGGCAAAAATGATGGAGGCTATTGCATGGCAAACAATTATATTTTGAGGCGCAATTTTGATTTTTATGTCTCGAACGCCACAATTTGTGCATAATCTAAGGGTCTTGGTACCTCTATATTTTTGCTCGGGTTTTAGGTAGTTTGAAAAGTCGTATGCTTTATGTTTCCCGTCACTGAGTACACATCGAAGGATGCTCGATCGATTTACGCAAATTTTAGTTTGGCTTTTGGTATGTAAAGGCTCATGACTTGTTTTAAAGTTGATACGTTTGTTCTTTCACCCCTAGTAGATACATATTTTTTCCTGGCGACTATCACCATTTTGATTTAACAGGAAAGGTTCCAGACTTATTTGAAGAGTAGACACGCGGGATCTTTCACCCTTAGTAGGCCCATATTTTTCCTGCTGATTGTTACATATCTTTTGATTTAAAAGCTGTATTTCTTTCTCTAAAATGTTCCGAAATTCATCCAATTCCCAATAGTCAGTTCTCTCGTTGAGAGAACTTCATATTTGTTTTTTCAAGCTAGAGGGAAAGTTTTCGTATCAATATAGTCACTATGAAGAAGCCCGCACTGCTTATATTTAATCCCATAGCTTTTAGGCTACATAAGTGGCATTCATAAGCCGCGCGGAATTCTCCAAGTGATTGTGGGTTATTTTGCGGTTCGGTTAAGTCGAGGATAGCATGCACACGAGATTGAATTATTACCCTTTTTCCCGTAAGTTTTTTTTAGTAATTCGTACGCTACTAGGTAGTGATCACCTATTCTGGTGAAGCCGTCTAATAGGCGGAGGGCTGCTTCCTTTAGTTGGCCAGCTAGGTAAGCGAATTTTGGAGCATTTGGTATTTCAAGTACATTAATTGTGTTGTAATAGAGGGCATGGAAATTACGCCATTGAAGGAAGTTTCCATAAAAAATAGGTAGGTTAACCTATTTAGGTGGATTCGGAGGCAACACATTTTCTACTTGTGAGCTTATTGCTTTAAGGCAATCTTCAGCCTTTGTAATGGCTAATCGGAATTCCCTATTTGCCTCGCAAACACTAATAATTTCATTAGTAATGGTATCCTCATTATCCCAACTTTCCACAATTTTGTCATCTAAGAGCAATATTTTGGGGAAATGATATTCCAGTGATTTTAATTCCAGTTTAAGGCTATTTGCATCGATAGCGATTAAAGAGAGGATGTTTATAACCAAAGTGATGCGGCCGCTCTATGACGACCACGTGCCTTAATAAGAGACACCAAATGTAAAATAAAGTGGCCTTAGAATAATTCGTTACCTTATTTTACACACCAAGCGGACAATTTACATTCCTGAACTTATTAGGAGGCAGTGATACGAGTTTGAAATTAAAGATTATAATGATTACTACCTATTTACGTATGTCCAATACTTACAGCCGAAAGAGCTTCGATATATACACTTTAAATATTTACAAGAAGGGGCAATCAATCGAATGTCGAGGGTATAACAAGCGACAGTTAATAAACACGGGAAAGGATTATCAATTAAATCTTATAAGAAGCACAGAGTCTTTCGGGCAAGAGCAAATTTACCGTAAACCACGCAGGGCGATAGCGAACCAAGAAGTGATGATATCTGGGGGGAATTTCCCAGACATAAATTACTATATTTACATTTACGATCGTCCAACCGTTACAGACAAAAAGAAGAAGAAAATACAAGAATTAATTGTCAATGGGATACAATAATATACACGGCGAGGCTTAATACTAATTAGTTTGAATTTATTATAAGATTCCTGTATGTTGGAAGATATATTTTCTACAGGTATTACGCAGCAGGACTCTGCTACTGCATATAAAGCAAGGAAGCTACAGGTGTGGTTTTTCAACAACTTGTTTTCGTTGCAACGAAAACATGTCATTTAGCGAAGAGCGCTTAATGACAGAGGTTCAAATCAAACTCCTTTATTCATTTTCTTATAACGGTTAAAATAGTTTTCCTCTATTTTCCTGTTACTATATCACCCATTTTTTTTCTCTTAAGCTTTAATGGTACACGTAATAATAATTTCCTTAGCGTTTTTCCGGCTTGTGTTACCACTTTTCATTTCTTTGGGCCTTTAAAATACATCTATTATATATCACGTGTCCTGTGATTTTCAATTATTATTATTTATATATATATATATATATATATATATATATATATATATATATATATATATATATATATATATATATAAAGAGAGAGAGAGAGAGGGAGAATTGAAATTTATAAATAAACATTTCAACAATTATATACAAACTTGTTTATTGAGCGTATTGTCTTAACATTTAAAACTACACTCATGTGCAGTTGTGCATATATGTGCAATAAATAACTAAATTAAAACAATAATTATGTAACAAACTAAACATGCCTATAAAAAAGTAGTTATTTAAGTGAATAAATAAAAAGACATCAAATAGAGAACGAAATAGCCGATTTATTGCAAGTCTTCATTTAGACAAACAATACAGTTTAGAAGTGAAGCGATACTATGATTGGAAAATAATATTGCTGTGAGCTGTGAATTTTCACGCCCTCACCATGTACAAACCGCACACACATACACACACAGAGTGGTTTTTAGATGCTGTTTGATTCCAATGAACACCTGTGGGAGGGTGATGTGTTGCCTCAGTGAGTCTCTCGAGACATACCGTGAAACACAGTAAAGCGGTCGTCATCTATACTTGGTGCTCATCCCCTACCCGGCAACCCATGACGCCCTAGGATAGGTGGTTACCTATATTGTTCCATAGCTAAATAAATATATTTCTTAACTTATGCGCACATAATATAATTGCTAATCTTCTGTAGAAACGAACGAAACACTTCACAACTAAACAAACAACAAATAGAGTCAGTTTTTACGAAACATTTGATAGAGCTTCCTGTATACAACCGTCTAGGTGGGCGGTAGGTAGCGGAATAAGCTTAATTCATAACAAAACTAATTTAAATAGACGTCGAATTCCTTTGAAAGTGCTTATCTATACTTGCGCGTTATCGCTAATTTGGAGTTTTTACGAGAAATCGACTCAGAGAATACCTCAACAGCAGTTTCCTGGATCTTAAGCATCCTTCTACCAAGATCTGCTCTAATTCTCTGAATGACTTTAAGCGAGGGAACCATTTGAAACCCATCTGCAACCTTTTGACGAGTGTTGACATGCTTCTGCATACAGGAAAATTTGTTGCCTAATAAATGCACTTTGTTTACCCAAATAAAAAAAAAAAATCATTGGAATTGAATTGATCATGTAGTATCACTACTAGACTAAAAAACATCAAAATATTTCCCCAATTCATTCCCAAGTCACCGCCTTTTTTCGCTGTCGATTCCAAGTATTTCGGATGAAAGGGAGCCATAGGTGTCCTCCTCACAAAGTTCAGTACCCAATTAGGATATGTGAGAAAGAGGGTTTGTCTTAGATTACCTTTTGAGTTTTCGGATTTGCTTGATTGGACGACAGCAATTGGAGGAGAAATTATTCCTGACAATCATTACACTATATACATTGTTTACCATGTCATGCGAGGTTTACTTTTTTGTTAAATATTGTTTAGAAATTCCTATGTAGTCGTTGAAATCTCTTCGCTACTATTTTGCTACTCTAGCTTTGTGCCGGTTAATAATCCTCTATAATGTCTTTTAATTTTCATTTTTAGTCCAACATTGCTTTTAAGAAGTTGGTGTATCAGTAAAATCGTTGTGCAATAATTAACTTCCACGATATTACACGACACAGTAAATAATATGGCATTTTATGACTTGTATACTCCTATTTGTCAAAGCCTATTAATAGCCTATTAATTGCATGAAATATAATGGCCGAAGAACACGTAACGCTCACCGCCATCAGATATGAACTTACATTGTCCTAATTGCTCTAAAAAATACAGCAAATAAAGCAGGCTAGTGTTTATTATTTGTAATAAACTATATAAACGCAAATTATAACGATACCTTGCCATATTTTCCCTCTCCCTGTCCAGCAAACTTTAAGCTTACTAAGACAAATGGCGTAAGGCTGATAGCCATATTCATTTTAGAATAAAGGGGACGGTGTAAATCAATATACCAACGAGTGACATTTCAGGATGAGAGGTATACTGCCTTATTCCTGTCCATTAACTGATTCAATGGACATGCAACAAATATTAATTATGAGGCTTTCATATCATCATGCAAGATCTCACACTCAAAAGCACTTGTTTGTTTTGTGAGGAACTTAATACGGACTTGCAGCCTTTGTGGTCAGAGTTTTGGCCAGCAGACTGTGATTTGGCTAAGTGAGAGATATGATGCTGAATGGAAGAAAGATAAGAATGATTGCATAACAGAAGAAAAGGCATGTTAATAAAATGTGCATTTGGGGTGGGGTATTTTAGTTTATAAATAATATATAGACTAAAAATGATATGCAACAATAAATTAGGGGAAAATATTATTTTTCAAAAGTTTTCGAACTTTATTCAGCTCATTTTCAAAACTCTTAAGGATTATGATGAGTTAACCTAAAATGTACATTGAAAATAAAGTTTAATCTTCCTTAAAAGAGCAAAATAGAACATGTGAGATAACGACCATTAGGTCCAAGTCAATCTTCAGGTATGGAACACAATAGACGGCATACGCATTTGAACGCATTTTGCGAGGAAATACACGCAACCAAGTGTCAAGCAAGGTAACAGTGCGCTACAATCGCAATTTTTTATTTTATAATTTTCTTACATCTCCATTTATCTTTAAATTCACTGTTTATCACCTATTAATCAAGTTTAACGCCCCACTTCACTCTTTGCTGGGACTAAAAAGGCGTAGAAAACTTAGTGAGCGACATAAGAGGTGAAAAACACATCTCAGAGATTGAGAGGACCAATTTCTCATGAGACCCTTGGGCCGAGAGGGCGTGATACTCCAAGTTGCAATAGCAGCTGGGGCATTACCCTGTTACACCTCCTCCTACCGGGGCGATCAATAACCGGTTACGCGAACAGATCCCCCCCCCACCTTAATACTAGCGTAGTTTGAATAACGATATCCTTCTTCGAACAGAGGCTAAAACCAAAATACCGCATCAATGACAAACACCAACAGACGCTCTTGGTAGCTCAAAAACGCGACAATTCCTCCATAATTTTGAGGTCATAATTTTGAGTATTTTATGACAATATTTCCCTAAATGGAAATGCTTCGTAACCAAAGTATGTATTTGTGTAGTATATCCCAAACTATTGGGTTCCTTTGCGGTTTTGATGACATATTGAAGGTGTCGAAACACTCGCCATAAACTAGACTTTTTATATATCCACCAACATGTAAACCAAACAACACTGAATAATGGTATTACCTCCTAGGGCGTTGTAAAGTGTGTGGATTTTCTTAATAACCTTCATGTCTACAAGATCAGTCGCACAGTGGTCTACTACCAGTTGAGAACTTGAAAACTACACCTGTTAAAGTTGTTTAAATACACCAATATTGGAGCATAGATGCATAGCATTAACCTTAATTGCTAAATTAGCATTTTTTGTACTTCGGTAGTTGCACCTTCGTTGGTGGTCGCCAGAAGGGTTCGCTAAAAATAAATAAATAAATAATAATAATAATGAATAATAATAATAATGATAATAATACCTATAATGATAATCATAATGAATAATGATACTGATAATGAATAATAATAATAATAATAATAATGATGATAATGAATAATAATTATAATAATAATGATTAGAATGATAATTATTGTAATAATAATAACCGTAATTGAACATAATTGCCTACCTTGTAGTGTTTACCAGTCGCCTACATTAGACA
>OZ018338.1:23252231-23359731 GCA_963969495.1 Ceratothoa steindachneri | reverse complement strand
CATGGAGTTCATAAATTGGTGAAGTTAGGGTCAGTAAAAAATTGTGAAAGCCTGAAAGCCCCTAGCTCCGAGTAGTCTAAAGATGAGAATACTTGAAGTCCTAATCACCTTTGTCTTCTTTCAGGAACCTGGAAAAAATAGAGAATATACAAAGAATAAACAATAAACAAACAAAAACTACACAAATGTAAGAACAAAAGCAAAACATATTAATCGGGTTTTCCTTTCATTTATGCAGGTTTTATTCACATGTGTACGGGTGTCCCTTTGTGCTTATGTTTGTATAAATATATTTCCATTTATTCCGTTTGTTATCCTTGTTACAAGACCTCACCTTTGTTGTGTCTTGAGAGATCAATTGCGACGCCTTACTGAGTACTCAGCCTTTAATGTCCGGCCAGTCTTGGTCTTTTTATGTGAATTTAAACTCATAGAAATCACATAGAGAATAGTAATTTGCTAACTCTCATCAATAATTAGAACCAGTCTCTAGTTTCGTTGATTAGAACTAAGCCTCGCTTTTAAATGTGAAAAGGGCTATGGAGGAATTCCTTAGTTATATGGTCACTAGTTGAGTTAGCCGGGTGAAAGTTCAGATAGGAAATGTATACAGGGGATCAAGCAGTACATTTACTCTTTAACTAGGGTCCACACATAGCCCAAGCAGTGAATGTGTTAATACTTAATGTTTGCTTCGGACAGTTCTGTGTGAAGATGTTGACAAAATTTTAATTTTTATCTGACGTCTTGTTGTGTATAAACTCTACGGCATTGCAAACGACGTTCTCGACTGAAGTTTATACATATTTGTCAATTTCGTTATTATTGCATTATATAAAATATAGTATTATTACATTCCTTTATAAAGCTGGTTATTATGAAGTAAATATCTAAAATTTATAACTACAACCGTTTAGTTTGATTTAGAAAATAAAAACATCCTCTATTATGTACAAAGAAGATTTCTAATATTTTAAGCTTGGGAATGGGCCAACTGGCCGCGGCCAAGTCTCTACGATCGACTCAACGTAGCCAATTGGCCAGATTTTCTAAATTTAAAATTTTCCTTTCAATATTATATTAGGTTAGTTTATATAAGTTAGTAGCCACTTTGCTGAAACCATTTGGATACAGTGAAGTGTCCGCTTCCAGTTGGAGTCGGTCGAGTTGGCGGCGGCCAATTGTCCCAAGCCACTTAGTTTTATAGTCATACAGTCAAAAGACGCAATAGCTGTGAATACAACTCCAAATTATCTTCTACTGCCAAAAGACATGTCATCAGAGGGCTGAACAAAGATCTCTTATTTTTTACAAAGTTCTTTAGGATCTTTTTGGTCCCTGCCATCATTTCCTAATTAAAATTTCGGTCTGCTAAAAATATACGGATTTTGTCTTCAGAAAATTCTTGTTCAAGAACAAGACGAGCCTTTAACCTCGCTAGGGGTCGCTGTTTACAAGGAAGATGTCTTCTGGTCATCGATTCTATGGTTACTCGAAATTAAGCTAGACATATGTATTCACACGAGACGCCTCTGCTTAGTAAAAAGGGGGAACAATTCCATCGGACCCCAACCAGCAATTCTAGTGAACCCAAACTGATATTCCTTGGGGACATATCTCTTTGATACTTTATTCCTTCACATTAATGGTATTATTCTGAAAAAAAGAAGTCTGTCACTCAGTTACCAAACTCGTACCTGTGGCTTGACTTCTCTTCATGTAGGGCAACCATCCGAACCACTGATGCTGGCATAACCAGCAGTCAAGATCTAAATTTCACCTTTCCTTTTTTTAAAAGATCTATTCTATAGTTCGTTCCAACCAGATTTTCCCCTTGTCTTACCTTCAAAGCTCATCTTCGCCGAAAATCCTCAAATATGGAAGAAAATGAAGATAGAATTTCAAGTGAACGAAACTCGATAGCTTACATACCACCCTCAGTCAACTATGTAGGCTTGTTGCCATTCGGTTCTAAGGCAATTGTTAGAATAGGTCGCAACATGTAAACATAAGGATCAAAATCCATTAATCTATGAGGATTTGGCCTCCTCCAACAATGCGCTTTGCCAGAGCAATGATTGTGACTAGTACTTCTCCCCCTTACCTCGCAAGTACTATCAGCTGCCGAATTGCCTACGCACAGCTTCCCCAAAAGGTCACTCCAGCCTTGTGACGATGGCTACTCCTGTCCACCCTGTTCCGTCACCCTCACTCTAGAGGCGACACGAACCCTCGACCGCGAAACCGCTTAACCGCCTTCCCACAGGCTTGCCCACAAACAAGCAGTGGCTGGGAACACCTGCCAAACCTGCAGTGGAGGGAAAATGTGTTGAATTATAATGCAGGAAGGTGAGGCTTACTCGCCTCTCACCCTTCATTGTTTCCCCAAAACACTTGCCAGCTGCAATATCTTGATAAATCCCAACGAAACTCCAAGGTCAGGTGAAGGTTAGTCGTGGCAATAATAAATTTTATATATGGGCATTTAATTAGCCGATTAGGAACGCCGCCCTCCAATTGAACAGTGAAGCTATATCAAGAGTACTTACTCGATACAACTCTGTTTCGGATTAATTGGTGGCGACTGATTTATGCTGTAGCAATCTGTAGTTGGGATCCTACGATAAACTGTAGATCCATAACGAGAAATAAATATCTGAAGTTTGCCACATATGTAACTACCGCGAATTTCATGTTTACAACTATGAAATCGTTTTTTAAGGTCATTACCAAGATGCCCATTTTATAAATCCATTAGGTTCATCTCCATAGTATTTTGTACCCATGCATTCTAACCAATTCTGCTTCAGTATTATTATTATTTTTATTATATTTGTTATCCATGTTTGTGCTCTTGTGCAAGTATGTTTGTAGTGCGCGTCTCATTTCCTAGTATGTAATTTTTGTTTCGGTGCACTTCCATTACGTGATCTACCCTTTTTTTTAATCCAATACGTTATCTATCAACTATTTTTTATCTACAAACCTTTATGAAGTCCACTTTTATCCTAAAGTGGTTACATTGAGATAATAATGATTTGTAAGTTTATTAGCAAAAAAGGAATGTTAAAATTAAAAAAATCAGAAGATATTAGAACATATTTTTTAATATTTAGCGGAAAACAACTTTAACATCATTTATAAAACCAGAGTATTTACCTAACCTAACCAAACCTAACCTAACTTAACCTAACATAAAGTAACGTAACGTAACTTAACCTAACTTACCCTAACAACGTAACCAAACGTAACTTAACCTAACTTAGTTTATGTTATGTTATGTTAGGTACTTTGATTTCCGGTAAACATTAAAAAAAATTGCTTTATTGTGCTCTTATTTTTTAGTTTTAACATTATTTTCTGCTAATACTTGGTAGATCATAAAGTTGGTAGATTATGTATTGAAAGAAAACCTTTGTTTCTTTTAATTTTCCTCTGTTTTTGTGTTGTGACCAAGTTTTATTTTACTAAGTTGCGTGGGCAAAGGTTTTGGTTATAGATACACATCACTTCTAAAGATTTAGCTATGCTTTCTTATACCCTGTCCCTAGTATAGATTTATGTTACTTTTTCATGTTGTCATCAAGAACCACAAACTGTCTCTAGTAAACTACTCTTGTTACTGTTCTAAAATTTCGTCGGGTCTTCTAAGTACTCTATCTTCTGAAAAATAGTTCCTTATATAGGCTTTACAAAGGCTTTGGAGGGTATGGTGTCCCAACATGACAGTGGTTTGTGATAATTTTGTTATTTTTGACTGAAATCCTTATAAGCTTAAGGAAAATATTATGATGACGTCATCAAAGTCAAGCTTTGTTAAATATAGATTTCAAATTCCCTTTTGTTCTCAATGCAAAATTCTCAAATTCTCTTCAAACATGTTATAAACAGTTTAGTGAAGATTTGATCGCTTTGTTTCACTCTTTTTATTTCTATTTCTTCTGACTGAGTGCGGATTATACGACGATGTTGCATAACTGTATCTAAGAAGGATATGTCAATATGTCTCGCTACTTCGCTATTTCTGTAGTGGTCTTAGAACTGAACCCAAACTTGTTCATAGTCTACGAATGTCATGTAGGGTTACTTGTTTATTAATATCAATCTATGTGGTGACAGCGTGTAGATGATCATACGTATTATAGTTAGTTATGTACACATGTGCGAATGTAACCACCAAAACCTCTTGGCTATTCTTTTATGAGGTGGGAGGTGATTCAAATCACGAAAAGAAGATCAGAATAAGCACAGGAGCTTCGACTAACGCACGATTTAACATAAACTAGCGCTAAACGAGGAAAAGATCGGGAAAAAGAATGAACAAATGAATCTTTCAGACCGAGAACCTAAAGGGAAGGATCGTCAAAAGGAATTATCGCTTATAGAGGAAGCGTCAGTTCAAGAACGGCTGAAAAGGGACGAAAACATGAACACGAGAAAAGTTTCGCTCCTGAGTACGGTCTCAAACTGGTTCGAGTTGGCTCCTCCCCATATTTATATTCTAATTTTACGATTTTCAATTTTATATTATATTTTTTCATGTTTTCCTCTGTTTCGTTTTTTTCCGCTAGACCTCATCATTAAATGAAGACTATCCACGGTTGCTGTCCCCCAATTTTTTGTTTGCGATCTCTTTTCCTTCGTCGGGAATCTGCATTCAAGTCATGGAAAACAAGACCACCGCGTCAGAGTAAAATCCCTCTATCTATATCACCTCTCTGGCTGTATTATATAAGGTCTGTTTTTCAGGTACCTGTTTTCAGTCCATTAGTCCGCCACACTCGCGGAAAAAAGAGACCTTAATCTAAGACTCCTTAGGGGCGAAACTCGGTCGTCTATCAAAGAGTGAAATGACAAGCGGGGAAAAGTGCGGGTCGGTTGGTATTTCTCGTCCGGCTGAATATTAAATAGTTTATTGAACAAGTCTCGGAGATTAATTCGTGCCAATCAGCATTGAAATTGCGACTTTATCTCGATATCTTCCCCAGCAGGACACAACCCTAGGAAAGAACAGAAGGAAGGTAGGACGACAGGATGGAAAGCACCAGCGGAACCTTTGAATGAGTAGAGAAAAGGGTTGGCCGTGGGAGATCGAACAGTAGGATGACACGGTGTCAGCGTGACTGGATAAGAGGTTTGTTGAACCCTAAGACGGTAGGGAGTACACGAAAGTCATTTCTTGAACTCTAAATCGTGTGGGAGACAAACCACCATTGTGTTACATCAGGCGTCCCGAAAGGGGAGGAACTATGAACCTCTCCCATTTTTCCTTTGTCCAGCGTCAAATGGCTAATAAAAAGGGGCCCTTCTCAATGTCGATCCAGGCAAATAAATTGGTGCAATTATGACGACTGAAGAAGGCGGTTGCGGTGGAGTTGTGCGTGTGTGTGGTGTAACGGTAAAAGGTGAGAGGCTTGATAACAGAGGAGAAGGGCGGGGTCCACCGTTGCCCCTGAGAATGTCCGAGATTTTATAGTCAGCGAAAAGAAACTTGACAACTCCCACGGTCCATTTGAGGGAGTTCATAAATTTGAAAGAATAATAATGGTGAAGAAAAAGGAGTTGCCCCAACAAAGGAGTGGTACTCTTCTTGAGGATTTACTGATTTTCTGGGATTAGCGGTACTCCTGTTGAAGATTTAGTGATTTTCTGGGATTAGTGGTACACTTCTTGAGGATTTACTGATTTTATGGGATTAGTGGTACACCTCTTGAAGATTTACTGATTTTCTGGGTTTAGTGGTACACTTCTTGAGGATTTACTGATTTTCTAGGATTAGTGGTACACCTCTAAGGATTTAGTGATGTTCTGGGATTAGTCGTATACTTGTTGAGAATTTATTGATTTTCTGGGATTAGTGGTACACCTCTTAAGAATTTAGTGATGTTCTGGGATTAGTGGTACTCTTCTTTAGGATTTAGTGATGTTCTGGGATTAGTCGTAGACTTCTTGAGGATTTACTGATTTTGTGGGATTAGTCGTACACTTCTTGAGGATTTACTGATTTTATGGGATTAGTCGTACACTTCTTGAGGATTTACTGATTTTCTGGGATTAGTCGTACACTTCTTGAGGATTCACTGATTTTCTGGGATTAGTGGTACACCTCTTAAGGATTTAGTGATGTTCTGGGATTAGTGGTACTCTTCTTGAGGATTTACTGATTTTCTGGGATCAGTCGTACACTTCTTGAGGATTTACTGATTTTCTGGGAATAATGGTACACTTCTTGAGGATTTACTGATTTTCTGGGATTAGTGGTACTCTTCTTGATGATTTAGTGATGTTCTGGGATTAGTCGTACACCCCTTGAGGATTTACTGATTTTATGGGATTAGTGGTACACTTCTTGAAGATTTACTGATTTTTCCGGGATTAAATTCCCTTAACGTAGTTTTTTTCTATCTTGCTCTTCCTCCGTCTCTTGAACTTCATGCGACCCTTTTAATGGATGACCGACACCGATGTTGCTGCAGGTGAATTTGTGGCTATTAATTCGTTTCCATTTAAACTATTAAATAAAGTTGACGAGGGAAGGGGGTTCGAACCCATCACTTTGCAACCTGTATACATTTATTTAATACAGGTTGCAAGTATTCGCATTTGAACTAGGGATGATTCGGATGGAACATACTCTCTAGATCCGTAACATAACCGACCCACATAGAGATGGATGTTACACCAGCGGTAATGCCCCTGTTACAAAGGACACCTGGAGGAACGGACATCCCCTCCTGGCCCCAGTACCGCAGTAGTGAACCCTTCTGGCCACAATACAATATATAAAGGATGACCCCTGGCTATATATCTTTCACACAATTGCATTAGATTTCTCATGGCTAATTTCCTTTGATACGGCCTCTTCGCTATTGCGCTTTTAAATTTGAGTATATATATATATATATATATATATATATATATATATATATATATATATATATATATATATATATATATATATATATATATATGTAGGATGGTAGGTAAGTTGGTGGTCTTGGATGCGTCATATGATGCATGGATCATCGCAATATGCCACATAGAACACCATGTAGAAATATTCGGAATAGAAACATTAAAAAATCGGGCTTGATCCCAGAATTCCCGATCAAATTAGTGCCAAAAGGAGCCTCAAATGCCGAAAAATGGACATGTCGATTAGCTCACACACAAAAATAGACTGAAAAAAACGAAATAGAAATTAACCATCCACGACTATTTGTACACGAATTTACAAAACTTTCAAACGAGACACAAGTTTTTAAAGTAGTGTTCACTAAAACAGAAATGGTAAACAAAATCTGCCAGAACGATTTGGTTTGTCTAGCAATGAGGGTTCTACCTGAAAATAGGTGAAAGAGATAAGCACATCAACATACAGATGTGCTTCACGTGCTAAAAGATGGAGGAACAAACAACAAGGAACTCTACATATAAAGAACAAAGCTGCTCCGAATGCGACCACCGAGGGCATTTCTGGAAGGACTGTTCCCACCAACTAACGGAGAAGAAATGCATCATCCTTACCTCCCATTAACTTGATTTGCGCCCAATTGATATACGACAATCATCTCTCAAAAACACCTTTTAATTATTTTGTCTCCTATTCAATTCTTTCGCACTAGGCGTTGATAGACACCTTCACTAACACAGAGGTCTACCTATCAACATATAAACAAAAGTACTCTCTCCAACCCAAGAACACCAAACACACAAGTGCGAATACCCAAATACCAAAAACGCGTTCATTTCTAACTCTAGCAAACACAGACTCATCACCAAAGACCATGCCTACATTAAACATATTGGCTCCCAAACTAAACTCCATTGCTATAGATTCTTGTCATCAAAATAGCCTTTCAAATAAAACGCAAGAATTTACCTATTTACGGATTATTATGTTATTTTCCCGTCGTCAAACTATTCATTAGGTTTTTAGTCCTTTGATTTGTGTAGTTTCCTGAATTCAGTGACTTTTGTATCTCTCTTAGTTCATCGTCTCTTCTTCCAACTCGGTCACCATAGCAACTCTGAGCTGAGTCCCGATTCATCTTCACTGGAGAGAATTCAGAGTTTGTGAGACGAAGAAGCACCCACATCCTATGCCCCTGTGCTGAGTCACCTTTGACTTGCGGATTCATTATCGGATCATTTTACCTCACTCAACCCCCAAAATGTAATCATTTATGTAAAGGAAAGATATCTTTACAATAATAACAAGAAGCGCAGGACACCTCACACCATCCATTCAGTAAGTCCTATTGCGCACGCCATAACTCTCCCAGAATTCTCGTCATCATCCCTGATTTCCTGGTTTACTCAGATGGAGCTGCTATTCCGTCTATAAATGGTAACCAGTGCCCTAACAAAAATTAAAATTACTGCTGCTAGAACGCCCATAACTCATATAGTGCGTCTCCCATCTCCAGCCTCTTGAACTCTTCCGCAGGTTGCTGGCTATACTGTGCAGCCATATCAACGAAGAATTCTTGAGGAAATCCTTCCTTCCAAGTTTCCATCCCATATCCAAAAAGCCCCACATAATTAGCACTCCCGATACGCCATTGAACCAATTAGGCACAGCGCAGTTCGTGCAATTGAAAGTTCCACCCACAGCTAGTGGCCGCCCTCCCAAGGGACCATTTTCACGAAATCTGTGAGTGGCTGAATCCGGTCTCAACTCACTAGAGCAAGATATTACCATTACCTCTTAACGGCTCAAAAAGATTCAGACCCCCCCCCCCCCACACACACACACTTTCCATAAGCCCTCAAAAAATTAACCATGTTTAACGATACGTGCTAGTACCATAAAGAGTGTAGGGACCAGATACGACGATTTATGCTTGGGTGCAATTTCACTTCCTCCAACCTCACCACTTTGGAAAGCTTTTGAACTTGACGATAGCGGGAAACGTACTACCCATCTTCCCGTTAGGTATCTTTGACATCCCCTCACGGGTAGGAGACTCCTGGTGAACACCGGATGTCTTCTCCATCGTACCGGCATAAAATGGATTATTGCTAAGAATATGCTTATTAGCTCTTTTGTCGATATTTAATAATTGAATTTGACTCCCTTCAATGCACAATTGAAGTATTAAAACTTCACACTCTCCGTCCCATAGTTGTTCTAGGATTGCGCTTACGCCAATGTCTGAAGCGCTGGTCAGGAGAGGTCGTGAGGCTTTAGGGGAGTGCCAAAAGAGTAGCTTCTACTAAGTCTCTTATGATTTGAGAAAGTCAATTCCCGCAGTGTCACCCCAGTCTAGAGTGGATTGAGCTCATCAATTATTCATATCTTTTAAAATTCTAGCCAGCGCGAAAAGACTAGTTCTAGCGTCTTCCAAAAACCGTCGGTGAAGGTTAAACAGTCTTTAAAATTGCGGAAATTGTTTTAAAGTCTGAGGGCGCCGGAATTCTCTAATCTCGGTGATATTACTGCTGTCTCAGCATATACTCTTAGAATCATCCTTGACCTGCACTTCATGCTCTCAATCAATCGAAAAGTTGTTCGAGATTCTGTTTATGTACTTCTGCATCCTTACTGGCCCCCACGATGTCATTTTCATATGCAAAGCTGAAGTCTAACCTTCTTAAGGTATGGTCGATGAACCACTGGAATGATTGCGCACTGTTGCACAACACTTGTAGCATACAGACCCATTCATAAAGTATGACTGGTGACAAGGCTGCAGACTTCTCTATGGAGTTTGTTTCCTTAGGGATTTAAACAAAATGCTTACTTCAAATAATTTTTTGAGAAAATCGTACAACCTTCAATGTTGCTAGATAATTAGTGAGGAAGGTGATGAGATACTTGTTTATAACTATTATTTAACTTAACTTTCTATAATCGCCTATTACTCTATAGGATTGATCCTTTTTCTGTATTATGTTAAGGGCATTGGTCAAAAGGAGACTGATGGGCATTTTTCTTCATGCAACAATGACTCTGTTTCTTTGTTACCACTAACGACATATGTAAGAGTGTGTTGGCTCCGCAAGTGACTAAGGATCCTTTTGTGATAATGTTGTGGAAGAAGGATGGAGATGGTTGGATTTTCACTTTCTCTAACTTTACTCGTATTATAAGACGGATTATATAGGTCAATGCATTGCGAGACTAAATCACTGAATGATGATCATTCGAAATTGACAATGATATTAACTGTTTCTTTATTATGTAACGCTGCACCCTTAGCAATTTGTGTTACTCCATTAATTAATTTGTCACTTTTTAAATTAACTATTAAATTATAATTGAATACAAAATCAGCACCGATAATTGCAGATATAAGATCACACACAAGTAACTTCCAAATAAAGTCTCGTTAAAGTCTGAGAGAAATAGTTAGGACTTTTCCTTGTATGTTTTCATTGCGGCACCAGTAGCACTCTGGAACAGCACATACGATTCTTCAAAATCTCTGTCCGCGGCTGTTGCTGGTATAATTAAAATAACATGCTCCGTGTCGATTAATTAATTCTTGCTTGTAATGAGGTCGAAAATGTGCAAGCAGGCGTTTGGAGGGGGGAGAGTAAAGGTGCACATTACCTATTACTGCCCCATCTTGGCGTTTCCCTGATGCGTGTTGGCTCTCTTGCAACCATGGCGGCATTAATGACCTGGATCTCTGAACTTTTATAGTACCAAAACCTTTAGCATAGAGAGCTTTGTGACCTTCCTCGTGAGGGGAGACATCTCCAGCTCTACCATCCTCTTCGTCAATAGACTCTCCCAGACGGAGGAGACTTGTTTGTGGTTGCCCCGCTTCCATGGTGCAGATTGTTGTAATTGCTAGTTGGTCATGGGAAAGGGGCTGGTGTATGGAATTTCCAGAACTTGCTGGATAAGTGCTGAGAGCTGCCGCACGAACGACTCCCTGAGGAAATATTGTTTGATGTTGTTGCCCAAAATATCCCTCAGCTTCTTCAGGAGATCCAGGGGATGCACATGGAAGAGTTGAGCGATTCTGGAAATCTCCATCTTCTGAGGAACTGTGGAGGCGTGACGTTGAAAGACTGTAGCATTGAGGGATGTGTCAGAACAGGAGTTATCCACATCGCTTAGGATGGTATAAACAATATCGATTACATGGTAGGGTACTGCTAGAGCCAGTGCTTTCAAGTTCTGTCGATCTTTGGTTATTTCTTGGTGGTTTATTCAGGTGATGATTGATCTAAAGCAAGGATGGGCAATAAATTTTAAGCCTTATTAAAGGTTATGTAAAGCTTTGAGGGCCACACTTAAACAGTTAAATGAAAATTTAGAATACATAGAAGTTAATTGCAGTTACCTTTGTGCATTTGTTTCCATATATTACATAATCATAGATATAGCTAGACATTAATAACTAAGGGTAATTTTTTTGGCATAGTTTTTCCGCACCTTTTAAACTGTTTCCAGACTATATCAGATTAGGGAGCTACACCTTAACGTGGAATCCGTACCACGATTTACACTACTACATCATGTAATCATTACCCAGGGTCCAGGCGTCTCCTATGCAAGTACTAACTACTGTCAACGTAGTTTAACTTCCACGAGTGAAAGAGAGCGTGCATATAAGGGTAATTAGAATAAGTATTTATAAGGTATCTTATTTTTTTAAGAACATTTAACTACGAAGGAAATATATTTAAAAATGACTGATTTATGAATTTAGGGCTAAGATAAAGAAATAATGAGATGAAATTTAGGCAAAATGTTTAATAATAATTAATTTTCAATATTTTTTTCGAATTGTGAATTGAAATGCGGGCCACATGGAAAGACATCGCGGGCTACATGCGGGCCACACATAAAAAGACTTCACCCGCATGCTACATGCAGGCCACACACATGAACATACTTAACGGGCTGCATGCGGGTCACACACATTAAAAGAGTTCACGGGCTACATGCGTGCCACATACATGAAAAGACTTCACGGGCTACATTCGGGCTACATACAGTCCAGACACATGAACAGACTTTACGGGCTACATGCGCGCCCCTTACATGAAGAGACTTCACGAGCTACATGCGGGCCACATATATGAAAAGACTTCACGAGCTACATGCGTGTCACACACATGAATAGACTCCACGGACTACATGCGGGCCACACACATGAAAGGACTTCACAGGCTACATGCGTGCTGCTCACATGAAAAGACTTCACAGGCTACATGCGTGCCACAAACATGAAAAGACTTCATGGGCTACATGCGGGCAACACACATGAACAGACTTCACGAGCTACATACGAGCCACACACATAAAAAGACTTCA
The DNA here is from genome assembly GCA_963969495.1 of Ceratothoa steindachneri. NCBI lineage: Eukaryota > Metazoa > Arthropoda > Malacostraca > Isopoda > Cymothoidae > Ceratothoa > Ceratothoa steindachneri. Next base: position 23,347,454 of record OZ018338.1, on the reverse strand, counting down.
CGGGCTACATGCGGGCCACATGGAAAGACTTTACGTAATACATGCGGGCCACACACATGAAAAGACTTCACGGGATACATGCGGGCCACACACATGAACAGACTACACGGGCTACCTGCGGGCCAAATGACAAGACTTTACTGGCTATATGCGGACCACATGAAAAGACTTCATGGGCTAAACGAGGGCCACACACATGAACAGACCTCACGGACTACATGCGGGCCACATGAAAAAATTCCAACGGCTACATGTAGCACGCGGGCATAAGTTTGCCCACCTCTGTTCTAGGTTGTTCGTGGCTTATTCTGAGACTTAGTTAAGAGTCGAATCAATCGAACAAGTGTGATAATTTAGACTCTGTCGACTTTAGTGGTTTGTTTTAGAATAGATTCTTGAATTTGTTAACAAAAATGAACTGAGAAATGAGGTAAAGTGTAGTAATGAATAATATAACAATGTTAATGGAGTGAATCGGGAATTTTTACATCAGTGAAGGATTGAATGATTGCATTGAACATGCCTTATAAATAGTTATAAATATGTAAAAATAAATGGAAGGGTTGGGAGGGTGACATTATTATTTTAGACGAAAAACCAATCAGGAACTATCCGGAAAACGGTTATTATGGGAACAGAAGATGAATTGGCGAATTAAAAAAGAGGAGAAGAGAATTTTATTGCAAAAGGGGCTTTACCACTGTTCTAAACAGTAATTGGTTAATAGAATGATAGGCTTATAAGGTTCGTATGTATGTTGATACACAATGCAAGTGTTCATTAAATGCACCTGTGAACATAAGAGATTTCTTGACAGGGTTGTATTCATTCTCTAAGACGAATGTAAAAGAAAATTTATCTTGACATCGGCCAAGCGCTAATAACTTGCAATGTCTATGGAGTTTACTTGGCGAGACAAAATATTTCGCCTGTCATTTGGAGACGTCTGAAGGGATAATTATAATTGGTTCCTGCGTTATAATTTAAATAATGGGGAGACGACTATATATATATATATATATATATATATATATATTCGAGAGGCGGTCAATAAGTTTTGCGAATCAGTAGAGCAAAACAGAGGAAGGGGGATGTCTGTTTGTGGGGGTGTTAGGACAAGCTATGACAAGTCAGGAGGACCTGCAGCCGCACGCTCCTGCCTCGTCTATTTAAGAAGCAGTAGCTAATCGCAGATCGTCAGTCACATTTTTTTAATAATGGAGAAGGTTGAGCACCGCGCAGTGATCAAAGTTTTGAACAAGGAGAGCAAGAATCGAATCCCGATCCATGAACGCATGGTTGCAGTGTACACCGACACCGCCCCTTCCTATGCAACCATTGCTCACTGAAATAGGAAGTTTCGCCATGGTCGTGAGTCCCTTGAAGATGACATCCGTCCAGAACGCCCGTCAGACGTGACCAACGAGGACAATGTGGCCCGTGTGGAGAGAATGATCCTCGAAAATCGACGGGTGAAGGTCGAAGAAATCGAGCGAGAACTTATAATATCACATGGAAGTGTTATAAACATCATCCACGACAATTTGTCCATGACCAAGGTCTCTCTGCCCGTTAAGTCCCTAGAAACCTCACGCCCCATGATCGACTTCAACGTCGTCAAAGTCCACAAGGCCAGAGATGCACAAGCTGCCGTGCGCGAGTGCGGATTCAAGGAGCTCAACCATCCCCTCTACAGTCCAGATCTGGCCCCTAGCGACTACTTTTTATTCCGCCAGCTCAAGGCTGCACTGCGTGGATGCCGGTTTGTGGACGATGAAGATGTCCAACTCGCCGTCCAGGAGTGGATTGAACAGCAGTCGGGAGATTTCTGGTTGTCGGGAATTCGAAGCCTCAGGGACAAGTGGCGCAAGTGCATTGAAGTCGAGGGTAGTTATATTGGAAAATAATAAAACACCTTTCCTCCTATCTCGTTTCCTTATATCCGAATTGAAAAACTTATTGACCGCCCCTCGTATATATATCGAGAGGAGGGGATGCTTGATTGTGGTGGGGTCACCAGTTCTATATTAGAACAAATATTTCTTTGCTTATGAATCCAAGTTCGGGATTCGATTTCTTTTACGAGGGTGTTCACCAAATAAGTTCGTATTGGGATTTATAAAATCCTCTTTTCTGTGGAAGGAGTAAATGTGAAGGCGGATGGAAAGTCTAGTGAAGTCTTTCCACAGAAGACTGCCGTAGGAAGTGAATGAGTGGACTTTAGGTGAGTTAAAAGTCCTTCCTCGGTGGATTAGGCACAATGGGAAGACGAATGGAAGAGACTGCCTAAAGTCAATGTTTGTTTATGTGTGTTCGAGAGAGCAGATCAGAAATTCTTAATCAAAGGAATTTATGGATTCATAATAAATTTGGGAGAAAGTTTGAGAAAATTATTTTTGAGGTTCATTTTTATAGGCTTGGCACTAAAAATCCAAGATATATAACCGTATTTTGTGAGCAAGAGTCATTTGAATGGAAGATGTTTGATCAAAAGCGAATTAGGCAAATTCAATGGTCGGTTGGAAAATTTGAGTCTGGGAAAAGACCGTGTACAAGAGTGTGTGTATGTTCGTGTAAATAAATTGATATATATGTTTCACACACACATATATATATATATATATATATATATATATATATATATATATATATATATACCACCTCTGTAAACTTTTCGTTATTCCTTGATAATGAACTGAACGAGTGAGGTTCTCATATCCATATATATATATATATATATATATATATATATATATATATATATATATATATATTAGCATTTGAAAAAAATGATCATAGCAATCTCCAATGAAAGGAGATAAATCAGTGATAAGTTGTTTATATTTAAAATTTAATTAACTACGCCAAGGGATCAAAATGTTCTCCAGCGGCATACGTGTACCCCTGAATGCGTCGACTAACTGATTCGCAGACATTGTCCAATATCTTCTTCTAAAAGAACTAAATCGAAGATGGATATGGGTGAGATTTCTAAGGTAGATCAAAATAGACCTAAAGAATAGAGCCAAACGTAAGAAAAAGCTAAAAAGATTGGTGAAACTTAATAAATATCAGATAGCCAAAAATGTTCGTATGTTTTTTTAAAAACCAAGAAAAGAAAAACGAGAATTACTCGAACTTTATTGGTTACCTGATACAAATTAGTTTCCATCCCTTTCAAAGATCCCCCTCCCTTCCCTCTAAAGTCTGTGTATGCCTCTTGAATAAAACCCTTTAGTCTTTGAAGCAAAAACTTTTTGAAACCTTTCTTCAAGTTCGTCTTTACCAAAGACCCTTACATTGTGAATTTGATTATTTAGGGAAATAAAAATGAAATATACGCTGCATAACTTCGAATATTTTAAGGTGAACTTATCCAAAAGTATACAATGCCGGTGAATCGCTTAGTATTAGTGTTTCTGCAACGCAATGCGCAATCACACATCGCACTCGCAGTGCGAGATACACTGAATAGTATAGTCTGAAGAAAATTACTATTTCATTTGCAATACTCTCCTGACGTGTCTTTCTCGGATTATCACTTTTATTTGTTTTTAGACAATCAGATTCGCAATGAAAATTTCTTTAAGAACACTCCAAGACAGATTTCAGCAGGTTTTGCTTTAAATCCTAAGAAGTTTTATTTAATAGGCATCGGCCAACTTCTATTTTGTTGGGAAAAGATGCCAGGAAAGTATAGCGGATGAGATAGTTGCTTCCAACCTAGACTATTCAGTATATTTCGCGCTACGCGTGCGCGTTGTGGTCGTGTGTTGTCCTGTAGAATCACAAATCCTATGTAGTTGATCAGCGCTGATGCTATCGAATAATTTCACTTTGAACTGTTCGCAGTTGTGCGGCGTATACTTCACCTTTTTTTTTTTTTAATCAAAGATACTTTGATAAGGATGCTCTCGAAGAGAGATCTCAACTTTTGCTTTAAATCCTAAGAAGTTTTATTCAAGAGGCATTGACAGACTTTCATTTTATTGGGAAAAGATGTTCTGCAAGGTAGTTTATTTACAAAATGTTAAATGAAAGGTAAGATTTCAATGATCCAAAGCTTCTGTTTTAGCCCTTATTTTCGAGGGAAAAACATAAAGAGCTACTGACCAATCAATCTCATATCAGCACGCAGAAATCTATTACATAAGTCATGACTAAAATAATAAAACACTAAATACTAAGACTACAATAGTCAACTGTCAGAAGTAACTATAATACTTTTAATTTTGTTCACGTTGTTCAACAATTATTATAGAAAACAAATGAATACAAAATGGCATAAATAGACTATGCAAAATCCTTTGACTCATTAAATAAAGATTCAATTCTAAGACCTCCCCCCATCCAAAGAATTAACGAAACCTACATTGACTCACTTATAAATTATATGCAATCATGCAACATCGTCATTTAGGTTGAACTCCGTTAGTATTAAAATATAAATACAAAAAGATGAGACCGCTGGATCCCATTTCCCCCAAACTGCTTACAGCGATACTTGATTAGATTTTGAAGACTTTGGATTGAAAAAAGGGCCAAAAAATTATTTGTAAATATTGAATTCACCTTGAGTGTGTTAGTAGGGTGGGAAGGTAGTCTCGAAAGTTTAATGAGCTCTTTCACTGTCATTTTTATCAAAATAGGCACACTGGCTGTGAAAGTGAAAGTATTATTTGCTTCAAATCCAGAAGAATTACTTTCAATGCTATCAGAATGACCACAACACAGCCTCTCATTTGAACTGAAAATGATCTTTAGAGGCATCAAAATAAGGATTAATAGTTTTGCAGAAGATACTCGTAAAGCAATTTGCATCGAAATTTATAGTAGGTATAGGAAGATAGATCAATTTGAATTAAATTTTATAGCTGGTACAGGAAAATAGAGCAATTAGGATCCAACTTTTGAGCAGATACAAGAGGATAGAGCAATTTGGATCAAATTTTATATCAGGTACAGGAGAATAGAACAATTCGGATCCAACTTTAGAAGACATAGATAGAGCAATTTGGATCAAATTTTAGAAGAGGTACATGAAGATCGAACAATGGTAATCGAATTTTAGAGCAGCTACACAGAAAGATAGAACAATTAGAATCAAATTTTAGAGCAAGAGCAGGAAGATAGAGCAATTTGGATCAAATTTTAGAAGAGGTACATGAAGATCGAACAATGGTAATCAAATTTTAGAGCAGCTACACAGAAAGATAGAACAATTAGAATCAAATTTTAGAGCAAGAGCAGGAAGATAGAGCAATTTGGATCCAATTTTAGAGCATGTCCACGAAGATAGAGCAATTTTGATCAAAATAGGAGCGGGTACATGGATAAATATGCCTACCTAGAGCAGTTTGTAAGTCCAAATGAGTACATGACAAACACTATAGATTAAAAAAACACGCTAAAACTGAGGGCAATTTAGGAAAACCCAATAATACATATAATAATCTGCAAAGACCTTGATAGAAATATATGGATAAGAACACAAACACGAATGAAGGATATACTCAAAGGAACAAAAGTTATTTAAGTGAAATGGCTAGGAAATATTGTCGAGAAGAAAGGAGATGAGATGGAGAAAAAAAAATACTAAACTGGACTGCTTATACCTAAAGATACCAAGAAGGCAACTTCATATAGGTGGGATGATGAAATTTTCTTAATAAGAATAATAATAAAATAGTAGTAGCAATAATAATAATGGCAATAATGTTAATGCAGGATTTTAGGCAAGGTTTTATCCGTTGAATAAACGCAGATGTTCTTGTAATAAAGTGGTTTCTATGGCAACGGATTTCCGGTTGATTTATTTAATATATAACGCTATGTGGTCTTCATAGTAACCGAATTTTGGCTGATTTATTTAATATATATATCGTTATGCAAAGTCTATGTGGTCTCTATGGTAACGGATTTCCGGTTGATTTATTTAATATATAACGTTATGTGTAGGTTATGTGGTCTTCATATAACGGAATTTCGGTTGATTTATTTGAATATTACGCTATGCGTCGGCCATGTAGACACTGGCAACATAATTTCGGTTGATTCATTCGCAGCCACTGTATGTGTATAAGGTCTTTCGGCTCTAAAATAATACAATAGTTGCGCCTCTGAAATGAGCTACATAACCCTATTAATTTATTGGATTCCGTTTATATTTTACCTTTAAGATTATTTTTTTTTATAAACTTTCAACGTAATAAAATACAAACTTCTAATCATCATATAAAACTAACAAACCCACATAACCTAACCTAACCTCTCTACACGATAAATAGCTAAATTATGCAAACAATAACAACAAAACAGAACCGGAAACAATCAGTACTCCGCCATGTCGAAGAATTCTTGCGTTGCGAAATCGGGTTGAAATATTGATTTATCTTGACTTTATAAGGTGATGGTAGTGATGGTCGAGGTGAAACACCTCCTCCGTCATCACAATATTACTGTTTGAACGCCATTACAACGATAAGAAGAGTTATGACATGATTTCATGGTCTCAATTGCACACACCACTACTCCATTATGTGACCCTTTCAGCAACTGAGGCTTAATTATAATGTTTTGTTTTGTCAAATAAATATAAATTATTGGATAAAATTTTGTATCTTGGTTGCCCCCTCTTTCCCCCTACCTCCTACCCCCCCCCCTCACCCCCCCTCCATACCGTCACACCCCCACACCCCAGGTTGTACGGCCAACCTGCGTCGGCCAAGAAGGTCGCCACCGCAGACGACCTAGCTCACGAGACTCTGACGGAAGATATGTCGTGGTTCGGTCTATGAGGTTCAATGTTTTTGGCATGTTGATACAAAGCGTGAAGTGTATTAGTTATCTGTTTGGTTTATGAGGTGTTCGTAGTATTGTAGGTTTGGGTGGTGGTCTGATTGGAGTCTGGAGAGAGTGACTCTAGTGTTTCTGAGTAGGGTGTTGTGTGGAGTTGTTTGAGAGGTTGTGTAACTGGCGGCTGACTAGTTGAGTATGGGTGTGATTGGTTTCTTTTATTTGCGATGGGCAAGAAGGTAGTGAATTGTAGATTCTGCTGTAGTGTACTGAATGCGTTCTTTCCTAGTCCTTGGGGGGCGGGAGTGGGCTTGTGTTGATAATGTATCACGGGTATGATTGGGGGCCTATCGTGGTGTAGAAGTGTGTGTTGCTCATGTTTAAGTGTGTATTATTAAGGAGAATTTGAGTTTCTGTTGTAGATGGGTTAAGAGTCTGCCGTTATTTGCAGCCTGTAATTATCCTGAGGGCTTTGTTTTGTGCTGTTTCGAGTTTGTGTTTGTTAGCTTTAGTAATGGTGGAGTGCTGGGCTGGTTCGGTAGATAGTTTGTTTAGTTTAATGATAGTGAAAATGAAAAATAAATTTATATAGTCTTAAAGAACATGTATTTTTTGAACAGATTAAACCTATTATAAAGTATGTATTATTTGAACAGATTAAACCTATTATAAAGTATGTATTATCATAACAGTTTAAACACATTTAAAAGGATGCATTATTTGAACAGATGAAAACCCATTAAATATGATGCATTATTTGAACATTAAAACCCATTAAAAAGGATGTATTAATTCGAAAAGATTAAACCCATTAAAAAGGATGGATTCTTAAGAGAACAAAGCCATTTAAAAACTAAGTAATTTTAATAGATTAAAAGCCATTTAAATTATATATTATTATAAAAGATATAACCCATTAAAAAGTATGTGTGATTAGACCAGATTAAGTGCACATACTCAGGAGAGGGAATCGTGTGATAAGTGTTGACAAGTCCTTTAATGAACCATTTAAATACCTGACTGCATCAAAAAGAGTTTAAATAGATCCATTTAACAACTCTATGAACAAGGATTCAAATGATACCCTTTAAGGAAAGTTTGTATTAAAAGGTCTTGTGTGGTGTCGTTTAAAAAGAATTTATGGTAACAAGAAAATGGCGCCTATTAACAACTGCTTCCACTAACAAGGTGTTAAATGATACCCTTTAATGATCTAAATGGCTTTAAATGGTTCTTTTTAAGAGTTCTTTACCTTACGGAGGTTTTAAATGGTTCCCTTTAAAGCTTATATTATAAGGAGGCTGTAAATAGTGTCCTTAAAGGCCAGTTAGCATTTGCAAGGTCTTAATTCGTTCCCTTTAACGAGTGATTTATCTAAAAAGCCTTAATTGGACCCTTTTAATGACATCTTTTTTAAATGATGTCCTCAATGAAACTCAATAAAGACGTTTTGTCTTAACAAAGTCTGGATCACCTAGAGACATTTTATATTAAACATGCTAAAATGGTGCCATTGTGCCATTTAAGGACATATTGTATTAACAAAGCATTAAACTGTGCAAGTTAAGGCAAGTTATTTTTAAAAGGCCTTTAATGTAACCTTTAAACTACAGGTTGCCTTTAAGAGAACCTTAATTTCTAACATTTAACGGCATTTTGTTATTATTTGCTTTGTTGAAATTATATTTACACCGGTGCAAAGCGTCCGGTAAATCCAAACTTTTAAAAAATAGCCATAATAATAAGCCCCAGAGATTACCCCCCCCCTTTCCCCACACAATGATTTATCAATTCAAAGGGGTCAATATTAACCACTTAAAGGAGTCCGCTTCCCTATTAAGTGGACTGAAAACAGAGAGAGCGACGAACCTCGTTATTTATAACTCGTCGAAGAAGTTGAATATATTGATTTTACAAGAGTTTAATGTCCGCTTTTATTGATGAAAATTAACAGTTCTTCCTCGAGACATTATAATTCCAGGTGGGTGAAGTCTTTAATCCGAGTTGGGTAAAGTTTTTAATTCTAAGTGGCTGAGGTCTTTATTTCAAAGTGGCTGAGGTCTTTAATTACAGGTGGCTGAAGTCTTTAATTCCAGACGCTGAGGTCTTTAGTTCCATGGGGCTAAGGGCTTATATTCTAGGTCGCTGAGGTTTTTAATTCCAAGTGATTGATGTCTTTAGGTCCATGGAGCTAAGGTCTTTAATTCCAGGTAGTTTAGGTCTTTAATTACAGGTGGCTGAGATCTTTAGTTACAGGTGGCTGAGGTATTTATTATTAAGTAGGTCTTCAATATCAGGAGCTGAGGTATTTAATTCCAAATGGCTGAGGTCTTTAATTTGTACATTTTCAGAATCTAAAACTCGCTGAAGGTGGGGTTCGTTGGTGTTTGTCTTAAAAATAGTGATACTCCGAAAAAAACTCGCTGAAGGTGGGGGTCGTTGGTGTTTGTCTTAAAAAGAGAGATACTCTGAAAAAAAATTCGATGAAGGTGGGGGTCGTTGGTATTGGCTTAAAAAGAGAGATACTCTGAAAAAAAAACTCGCTGAAGGTGGGGGTCGTTAGTGTTTGTCTTAAAAAGAGAGATACTCTGAAAAAAAAACTCGCTGAAGGTGGGGATCGTTGGTGTTTGTCTTAAAAAGAGAGATACTCTGAAAAAAAACTCGCTGAAGGTGGGGGTCGTTGGTGTTTGTCTTAAAAAGAGAGATACTCTGAAAAAAAAACTCGCTGAAGGTGGGGGTCGTTGGTGTTTGTCTTAAAAAGAGAGATACTCTGAAAAAAAACTCGCTGAAGGTGGGGGTCGTTGGTGTTTGTCTTAAAAAGAGAGATACTCTGAAAAAAAAACTCGCTGAAGGTGGGGGTCGTTGGTGTTTGTCTTAAAAAGAGAGATACTCTGAAAAAAAAACTCGTTGAAGGTGGGGGTCGTTGGTATTGGCTTAAAAATAGAGATACTCTGAAAACCTTTTAATGTGAGCTGCAGCAGATTTGAAACTCCACACAAAAACTGAACAAATAAAAAATATATATAGAGCGTTCTGCGGTGGTCACTAATGAACTATTAGTGTTCATATGTTTAAATATTTATTGGTGCATTTTTTTAAATGTTCATACATGCATTGTTTTAAATGTTCATTGGTGCATAGTTTCATATGCTTAAATGTTCATTCGGTTCATAGCTTCCTAGATTTAAATGTTCATTGTTCATCGCTTCATAGATTTGAATGTTCATAATTTCATAGAATTAAGTGTTTATTGGTTCATAGCATCATAGGTTTAAATGTCCATAGGTTCATAGGTTTAAATGTTCATTGTTGATAGTTTCATTGGTATAAATTTTCATAGGTTCATAGAATTAAATGTTCCTAAGTTTAAATATTTATTGGTTCATAGATTTAAACGTTCATAGGTCCATAAGTTTAAATATTCATTGGTTAATAGGTGTCAATGTTCATAGGTCTTAGGCCTAAATGTTCTAGGGTTAAATGTTCATTATTCATAGGTTCATAAGTTTAAATGTTCATATTTTTATATTTTTAAATGTTCATAGGTCTATTGGTTTAACTGTTCATAGGTTTATAGGTTTAAATGTTCATTGTTCACAACTTCATAGGTTTCAATTTTTATATTTTTATAGATTTAAATGTTCATAGGTTAAAAAATTTTTACTTATCGTTTTAATAATTATTATTCATAACAGAAAACAAGTAAATAAACAAAAAAAGAGGAGGAGAAAGGAGAATAAGAGCAACTCCACCTCTCCCCAAGCGGGGTTGGCGCGCAACAGCGATAATTATTGATCATCGCACTCTTAGGAACAAAAGGTTCAGTCACTTTTGAGGACGAGCGTTGAAGAACCGTATAGATATTCCAACTGGCTCTTTCTATGGCGATATTTCTATGGGTAAATATGTAGATTAGCGACTCGGCCGAAAAGTGTTTTTTTTGGTAAACATTTTCGTTCACCCCTACCGGAATATTCATGTGGAAGATTCATGTGGAATATTCATGCGCGTTTGAGTCGGCTGACGTCAGACCCCACCCCCACCCCCATTATAATTCGCAAAACGATTAAAGGCGCTGACATGATTAGGTTAAATCATTCACCTCTGTAAGCGTTAGCACATTAGTCTATAAATAATTAGGATTATACACTGTGGGGCTGTGCCCCCAGACCCTCCCAATTTAATGAAACTCAGGATCATCGTAGTGTGGTCCCCCCATTGTGTTTACCCCCACACGAGCCGTCCCCTTAAATGTACTCAAAAAACGTGAATCATTTTGGAACACGGACCCCACACTCGAACAGTCCTCTTTGCTTAACTTTTCACTCGTTGATCATTTAAATGTGCGTTCACTTCTTTTTTTTAGTCACCTGCAGACTCTATAGGCTACTATGTCAAGCCGTAGGTCGGTCGGTCGGGTGGTAACCGTTTTACATTTCACATTTCAATGAGCTTTTGGGCAATAACATCGTAACTATTAGGCCGATTCTAACGACATTTGAAACTCCATACGTTGTTTCAAATCTTCTTTCGAATGATATAATTGCCAAGTTCCTCCAAAGGTTAGTCCGGAAATTATTTGAAAATAACATCGTAACTATTCAGCCGATTCTAACGAAATTTGAAACCCATATGTTGTTTTAAATCTTCTTTCGAATGGTATGATTGACAAGGTCATCCCAAGGTTATTCCGGAAATTATTTGGCAATAAAATCGTAACTATTCAGCCGATTCTAACGAAATTTGAAACCCATATGTTGTTTTAAATCTTCCTTCGAAGATATAATTGCCAAAGTCCTCCGAAGGTTAGTCCTAAAATTATTGAAACTTTTGAAGGTCGTTAGGTCACAAGTCAGAATAATTGAGAGCACGCGACTTAGGTCTGTTGATTTTGTTTTCTTTTTCATTTGAATAATCTTTTGAGTCGGTTCGATTTTGGTGATTATCAGGGACGCAGCCCCAAGTCAAGGAAAGAATATATCTGGCATACACGCACGCACACGAATTCAAACACGTACACGAGTGAGGATGATGTGTACTTATAAATATAACCCTAAATGTATTTAAATGTAGTGTAATAAAATACGCTCTATGTATACATAAGGGCTGCAAGAATACACACACACAAACCAGGTAAAGGGAAATGCACCAAATATTCGTTCCTCGATCAATCCCCAGTGGCTCAATTATACCTCCCCCCTCCCACTATCTAACCCCTTCCCTCACTCAACTCCCCAATATTTACCCCTTCCCTCACTCTCCTCACTCTCCTCCCCTTACTCCGATCGTTTATCGCTGCCAATAAAAGAGCCAAATATCCTTCAAATTGTGATAAATATTTGTTCTCTTCTTCAGCAGCATTATTGCACAATTTTAATGAGCTAGAAATTAACTCATTTATTTACTTATATATATATATATATATATATATATATATATATATATATATATATATATATATATATATATGCAATGTCCCGCAAGAAAAAATGAAATGGTGTTTCCGAGTACTTTCGAACTTTATTAAGTTCCTTATCAAGGATAACTACAAGAAATAAAATCATATTTGAGGTATATATAAGAAAGAAAAGTATGAAAGATCGCCTCCTCATTGGTGATTTCTTGTTTTTGAGGCGATCTTTCATACTTTTCTTTCTTATATATACCTCAAATATGATTTTATTTCTTGTAGTTATCCTTGATAAGGAACTTAATAAAGTCCGAAAGTACTCGGAAACACCATTTCATTTTTTCTTGCGGGACATTGCATTCATTTGCTATCCTCACGTGATAATTTGTGAGTTTTCAATTTATATATATATATATATATATATATATATATATATATATATATATATATATATATATATATATATATATATATATATTATAATAGAGAGAGAGAGAAAGAGATAAAGTGTGTGTACTTTTTGTTTCAAAAGATCAGAAAGCCTTTATTTCTATCGCAAAATCTTCCCTAAAGTTCGCAAAAGAAAATCTAAAGTTTAAAAATTGGTGTATATAACCTCAAAGTATCAATAACTTATGAGTAAAGGTTGTGGATATTTGGATGAATAAAACGAAAATTATCATCAAATAAGCAATTACCTAGAAAAACTGAATTGTCCAAAATTATCAAAACCCCTAAAATTATCGTAGTGGGAACCGGCATTGTTTGCATAGCAACTAAATTCAGTTCAGTCTGGTGTAAGTTAAATCATCTTGTTGCCGGTTGTCCTCCAGTTAACATGCATATAGAAATCTCTCACGTCTCTTTCTGTCCGGGAGCTGATGGTAGCGCTGCGCCAACAAGATTTTTCTTCAATTAGGGCCATTACAGAGACTGTCAAGAGCTGCGCCACCAACATTTTCTTTCAATTGGAGCCATTGCAGGGACTGTCTAGCGCTGCCCCACCAAGATTTTCCTTCAATTGAGGCCATAGCAGAGACTGTCAAGCGCTGCGTCACAAAGATTTTCTTACAATTGAAGCCATTGCAGAGACTGTTAGCGCTGCGCCACTAAGATTTGCCTTCAATTGGGGCCATGGCAAAGACTGTTTAGCGCTGCGCTACCAGGATTTTCTTTCAATTCGAGCCATTGCAGAGACTGTCAAGAGCTGCGCCACCAACATTTTCTTTCAATTGGAGCAATTGCAGAGACTGTCTAGCGCTGCGCACCCAACATTTTCTTCCGAATGGAGCGATTGCAGAGACTGTCAAGCGCTGCACCATCAAGATTTTCTTTCAATTGGAGCAATTGCAGAGACAGTCTAGCGCTGGACCACCAACATTTTCTTTCAATTGAAGCCATTGCAGAGACTGTCTAGCGCTGCGCCACCAAGATTTTCTTTCAATTGGAGTCAGTGCATAGACTATAAAGAGCTGCGCCACCAAAATTTTCTTTCAACTGGAGCCTTTGCAGAGACTATCAAGCGCTGCGCCACTAAGATTTCCCTTCAATTGGGGTCATTACAGAGATTGTCAAGCGCTGCGCTACCAAGATTTTCTTTCAATTCAAGCCATTGTAGAGACTGTCAACAGCTGCACTACCAAGATTTTCTTTCAATTGGATCTATTGCAGAGACCGTCTAGCGCTGCGCCACCAAGACTTTCTTTCTCATGGAGTCAGTGCATAGACTATCAAGAGCTGCGCCACCAAGATTTTTTTTCAATTGGACCCATTCCATAGACTGTCTAGCGTTGTGCCACCAACATTTTCTTTGAATTCGAGCCATTATAGAGACTGTCAAGCGCTCCACTATATTCTTTGCACCCATGACAAAATAGATTTTTCAAAGTTTGTAAATCGACCACTTGGCAAAGGAAGACGTACAAAAATGGAAGAGCGATTCATTACTCATATTGTGAAGAAGGACCGTTTCAAGTTCGGTCGAGGAAGTGTCATGGCCTGTGGCTGGAATTTGGTATAAGACTCTGATATATTTGTGCGCTTAAAGGCCACAATAAATGCACATGTGTACAAGAAGGACCTGCATCAATAGCATGCTTTGCCCCGTCTGAGAATCTCGGAAGCCCAAATTTCAATTTTCATGCAGGATAATGACCCCTGCCAGACGGTGAAGCCGGAGAAGAACTTCCTGGAAGACGACTGCATCTTCACTGTTATTAACTGTCTTGCGTAGAGTCAAAAAACTAGATTACCCTGAAAATGTTCAGAAGAAACTCGGAGAGAGGTCTAAAACAAGGAATCCGAAACAGTTCAGGAACTCTGTGAAATTCTTCAAGATGAATAGTTCAAAATTACTGCGTAAGTTTTAACGGTTGGTTCGTTCTTGTGGCAGATGTCAAAGCATCAACGAGAATAAAGGTCTCCACTCTAAATACTAATCACTTCTAATTTGTACACGCGTTTTCCATGATAATTATTATTTAATGGATATATCTCAATAGGGATTTTTGAAAGCCTTTCAAAGTATTTCTTTGGACATTAACTGCCATTTAATTAATTGTCAGTACAGTCCTTGTACCTAAGCATTTTCAGAGGATGTTTTTGTTCACATGACACTTAACACTGATCTATGATTTATTCAAGCACAAAAAAGGCGCCTAACGCAAGAAATGCATCACCATTTTGTCCACACATAACAGACAACATAGCAAAGAACCCATTTTAAATTGTATATGTAGGCACTTAGTTACTAGTAGACTGTCGCAAGAACACATTTTAATTTGTTTCTATTTCTTTGCAGATGTGGAATCTAAGAACATTCCAAAGATAAAACAGTTTGACAGACATAAAAGAGTATTTATGCACCAGCAAAGGCAACCCCAAAGAGCTATTAGCCAAAAAAACTTGGCCTATCTCGGGATGGTATGAAGAGTGTTCTTAGGAGTTTTGAGCAAACTAGACAAGTGGCAGACATAAAAAGAACTGGCAGGCCTAGAAAACTATCTACAACATATGAACAGTAGCTGAAAGTCGTGTCCTTAAGTAATAGAAAAAAGTCCAGCAAAGATCTGAAATAAGACCTTTCCTCCTTTATCGGTGAAGAATGAAAAGAAAACGGATTTTAGGGGATATTTATTCCTCCTCGCTGAAACGTTATGTCAAGGGAACGGGCCACTCCTGTGTAAGTGGAATTTTAAAACAACTTTAATGTTCGATTCCAACCCGTAGTCTGGATGTTAATAGCTGGCCTTTCTTCGTTAATTAAGATGGCTTCTAATGTGTTCAGTCTAGCTTTATTTTTCTCCTTTCTTTGGATCGTTGTGTTATTAACCAATATGTCTATGGTTAAGCTGATGTTATGCACAGTCTCCATATGATTTTGGAGGGGGAGGGTCCATGTTGCAGGTGCATTGTCAACCGACTCGAAAGTGTGATGGTAGTCATACCAACATACTTTGAGTTGTTTTGAAGCTTAGAGTCTTCATTCGGTCAGGTAAACTCATAGCATATGTTCGTAGACTTCAGGAACGAGGAGTTATGGCAGATGTTGTTTTTCATAATGAGATTGTTAACTTTTGTCGTTTTATAATATATAATCATCTGAATCTTGTCCGTTTGCTTCTTAACTTTGATATGACGGTTAACAATCTCCTCGATGTTTCTTTCGTATATTTTGAAGGTGGATGACATTTGATTTCTATAGTACATTTTGATGTTATTTACTTCTTCCTGGTTACTTTCCGTTTCATCCGTGTCTTTGAATTGCCTTCTTAAAAATGATTGAAGCTGTTTTTCAATGATGCTGTTCGGGAAACCGTTGTTCACGAGGGTTTGTTTTATGCGGGAGATCTCTTGATGGAACAGTTTTCACGTGGAGCAGGATTTGTATGCTCGGCGGATGTATGAGCTGATTACACTGTTTTTGTATCTTTCAGGACATTCACTATCCGCGTTGAGGCATCTTCCCATATTTGTAGCTTTTCTGTACACTTTTGTAACGTAATTACCGTTGATGTTTTGTACCTCCACGTCCAGAAAAGGGAATTTATTATCCATGCTCAATTTATAATCACGAGGACGGCTCTATATTCGTCCTAATCATGTAAACGTCTTTATATTCGTCCTAATCATGTAAACGTCTTTATATTCGTCCTAATCATGTAAACGTGTTTTATATTCGTCCCAATCATGTAAACGTCTTTATATTGGTCCTGATCATGCAAACGTCTTTATATTCGTCTTAATTATGTAAACGTCTTAATATTCGTCCTAATCATGTAAACTTGTCTTTACATTCGTCCTAATCATGTAAATGTCTTTATATTGGTTCTAATCATGTAAACGTCTTTATATTCGTCCTAATCATGTAAACGTGTTTTATATTCGTCCTAATCACATAAACGTCTCTATAATCGTTTTAATCACGTAAACGTCTATATAGTCGTCCAAATTGTGGAAATCACTCTATATTCGTTATAATCATGGAAATGTCTCTATATTCTTCCTAATCATGAGAACGTCTCTATATTCATTTTATTTATGGATAAATCTTTATATTCTTCCTAATCATGGTAACGTCCCTAATTTCGTTCTAATCATGGCAACGTCCCTAATTTCGTTCTAATCATGGGAACATCTCTATATTCGTCCTAATCATGGAAAAGTCCCTATATTCGTTCTAATCATACGTATAAGTACGAGTACGTCTTCAAATTTGGCTCACCATAGAAATATAACTAATTAACGAATATAAATCATGTTTTTCATTGGAAAAGTTTGTGTTTTATCAATTTGACGGAATATTTCAATCAATTCAATGTTACTTACGATAAGCACAAAGCTAAAAAAATTATATCCGCATAAACCACTTTAATCTGCAATCATAAAAAATTACTTACTTAAACCCCAGCACGTGCTTGAGTGGATTGATCTTAATGCTTACTTCAAATAACTAGAGGGACATGATCTAGTGGACCTGCGCCGAAAATGGCCGATATAGCACCTCTAGGCACTAGGTGGCGCCACCTGGTGGTCAACTTACATCATATTTGAACTCATTGACCTCAATTACCTTTGGTAGCATTGGTTTTAGCTGGCTATATTGAGCCAGCGCCACCTGGTGGTCAACTTATGTCATATTCGAACTCAGTGACCTCAATTACCTTTGTTAGCATTGGTTTTAGCTGGCTACATTGAGCCAGCGACTCGTTGCGGACAGAAGATAAACACAACACGAGATTTTCATACCCATAGACCTGTTCGCTTCCCCGCAGTTAAAAAAAAAAATATATATATATATATATATATATATATATATATATATATATATATTACTCTTAATACAATTTCCTCGTTCGTATTAATCTCGAGGATGCGAACTAAATTTGATTCCATACCTGCCAAAAATAAAGGTTAGAAATACCGAGTTGTGCAAAAGTCCTGTTACACTCTTTATGAGGCCCATAAGAAAGGACACAATGATAGGTTTGAAGCTGTTAGACGTTTTTATTGTTTTAATATATAAATATTTATTTAAATTGTAATATTAATCAATGTAATTCCCGCGGCGGCGAGGAGGAGCTCCAGGCGAGACCTAAAGCCGCGCGCACGTTGCGGACTGACTCCTTCCTTATGCTAGACCGCACCTTGGTGACGGAGAACTTCGGCTCGTCGACGTTGCTGAAAGGACCTTACGGACCTTACCCTTGACATGCGCACTCACGCTATAGTCAAGGGAATTGAGGTTGGAAAAAACGGGTGTTCCAAAATTCCTAGTTATTTTTCTTTAGTGCAGTCTAGCCTCATTGACTAGCAATCCTTCCTCTTTAAATATCTGAAATTCTCTTGGAATTTGCTTGCTGAAAAATGGCAACAAATAATAATGGGAAAAAAATTAGAATAGAAATATAATCATCACTAACTCTATAATTTAAGAAGGGATTTTTTTTTAGTATTTGAATAATAATTTCATCTTAGTTTGGTTATGACTTATGTTTTTTTTTATAAAAGTTATTTCTAATAATTTTTTTATAATATCAAAAAACAAAATTGGTGAAGTTCAGAAATAAATATAAGTATCGAAATTTTGTGAGTTTTTTAAAACTCAAAGAATTACAAATGGTGAAGTTCAGAAAATATATTTTTATATATCTTCTATTCTTCTATAACTCTATATTTTAGCAACGTGATATTTTGAAAAGGGGAGAATTTAGTTTAGATTCCTTTTTAAAATTATTATAATTGGCGAAGTTCAGAAAATTTATAAAAATTTAACCATAGCTTCTTTTTTTTATATTTTAAATTTTAATCTTAGTAGCGAAGCGCAAGCTCCCCCCATAAGGGGGAGTGGCGAAGCCATTGCCTGGATTTATCATAAAATTGTAGGTCTCCATTTACTTTTTACATCCCTTTATATTAAACAGCTATGATGGAATCAAACATTATGCCTTACCTTCCAACATATATCAAACTATTCACTCCGGCAAGCTTTTACCTCGTCCCACCTTACTTTAATGTTTTCACTTCATCCAGCAGAGTTCATCCCTTTCTCAATACATTCTGAGAATCTGTCATAACATTCACTTCACTATTATACAACTTCTCACATATTAGTAAAACGAGCCTTCACCTCATATTACTAATCCCTTTCTCAGACAGCTGGTTTAACATACATCCATTATCCGCTATACTTACTCACCTACTTTGATTATCTTCTATCATTTCTTTACTTATCTTTTTTACACGATTTCTTAGCTTTTCCACTCACATCGCCTCGAACAGTTAGCAAACTTATTTCCATGTATTACTTTCATTCCCCTTTCTATTCTTTCCACACCTTAAACTTTATCTATCACTCATTCCAAATCACTTCATATACTCATTTTTAACCTTACTTCTACCATACAATACAGTGAGGCACAGCTTAACTATTTTAAATCTAGCATTCATCCTTATAATTCTCGAGCTCTTATATCACCCAATTATTCCATCGTCCTACACAACTCACTAGCATAGCCACTCCCTCTCTATCTCTGCCTACATGAGCTACACCTGATTACAATCCCTTCACTACTTCCCACTCAAAGCCTTTATTTTCATCTCACAAACGCAAACATCTACAATCTCTCTTTTGAATACATTCACTGCCTCTCCGCCCTTTTCCTTCATCATATACAATTTCATATTCCGCGCAAGCACTCGATTTACACGCAGACCACAATTGACTGAATTGACTGGAGGGGTTCCTTATACCAGCTCCAACTAGAAACCGTAATTGACAATAGCATTAGTCTGGTAATATAACTGCTACTAAACCTTAGAGTTAACATAATGAAAACGAAAGTAAATAAGCGTGATTAACACGAGGCCTAAAATTTAAGCTATACTAACACTATTGAATTTTAACAGCTATTTACAATGAGAAGGTTGTAAATAAAGGTTCTTTCTTTCTCCTGTTGTTCTAACTGGATTAAATTAGAAATTCAGTATTGTTGAATCTTTACAGCAATTTACAATGAGAAGGTTGTAAATAAAGGTTCTTTCTACTGCTGTTCTAACTGGATTAAAATTAGAAATTCAGTATTGTTGAATTTTTACAGCAATTTACACATAGAAGGTTGTGAATAAAGGTTCTTTCTTTCTCTTGCTGTTCTAACGGGATTAAATTATAAATTCATAACTGTTGAATTTTTACAGATATTTACAATGAGAAGGTTTTAAATGAAGGTTATTCCTACTGATTTTCTAATTGAAATGGAATTAAAAATTCATAACTGTTGAATTTTTACAGCTATTTACAATGAGACGGTTGTAAATAAAGGTACTTTCTACTGCTTTTCTAACTGGATTGGAATTATAAATTCATTACTCTTGAATTTTTACAGCTATTTGCAATGAGAAAATTCTAAATAAAGGTTCTTTCTACTGCTTTTCTAACTGAGTTGGAATTATAAATTCAGTACTGCTGAATTTTTACAGCAATTTACATTGAGAAGGCTGTAAATAAAGGTTATTTATATTGCTTTTCTAACTGGATTGAAATTATAAATTCATTATTGTTGAATTTTACAGCTATTTACAATGAGAAGTTTGTAAATAAAGGTTCTTTCTTTTTCCTGCTGTTCTAACTGGATTGGAATTTTATTTCAAATTCATTACTGTTGAATTTTTACAGCGATTTGCAATGAGAAGGTTGTAAATAAAGATTATTTCTACTACTTTTTTAACTGGATTGGAATTATAAATTCATTACTCTTGAATTTTTACAGCTCTTTGCAATGAGAAGATTCTAAATAAAGGTTATTTTTACTGTTTTTCTAACTGGGTTGGAATTATAAAGTCATATTGTTGAATTTTCACAGCTATTTACAATGAGACGGTTGTAAATAAAAGTTCTTTCTACTGCTTTTTTAACTGGATTGGAATTATAAATTCATTACTGTTGAATTTTTACAGCTATTTGCAATGAGAAGATTCTAGATAAAGGTTATTCCTACTGCTTTATAACTGGATTGGAATTATAAATTCATTACTCTTGAATTTTTACAGCGATTTACAATGATAAGGTTGTAAATAAAGGTTCGTTCTACTGCTTTTCTAACTGGATTGGAATTATAAATTCATTATTGTTGTAGCCTTAAACTTTTCTTTACCTTGGAATGGCATCAAATCGTCCATTGTGCTCTTTCGGTCAGTTCTTTGTTATCTAGAAATATTATTGCTCCTCTTCTTTCTCGATTTCTTCTTCTTCCTCTTCTACAACTTCTTCAGATGTTTTCCATTGGTATTTGTCGGTATGTGCTTTGTTTTCTAAAAATATTATTGCTTTTCTTCTTTCTCTATTTCTTCTTTTATCACTTCTTCTTACTCTTCTACCTCTTTTGCAGACGTCATCCATTGGGTGCTTGTTTGTCTCTACTTTCTTCTCTAGAAATATTGTTGCTCTTCTTACTCTTCTAAATATTTTCCAGACGTCCTCCATTGGGTGCTTGTCGGTGGGTTCTTTGTTGTCTACAAATATTCTTCTTCTTCTTCTTCTTCTTCTTCTTCTTCTTCTTCTTCTTCTTCTTCTTCTTCTTCTACCTCTTCTTCAGACGTCCTCCACTTGGTGATTGTCGTTCTGTACTTTCTTCTCTAGAATTCTTCTTTTTTCTCTTCTACCTCTTCTTTAGACGTCCTCCATTGGCTGCTTGTCGTTCTGTTTTTTATTCTCTAGAATTCTTCTTCTTTCTCTTCTCCTTCTTCTTTAGACGTCCTCCATCGTCTGCTTGTCGTTCTGTTCTTTATTCTTGAGAATTCTTTTTCTTTCTTTTCTCCCTCTTCTGTAGACGTCCTCCATTTGGTGCTTGTCCGTCTGTTATTTCTTCTCTAGAATTCTTCTTCTTTCTCTTCTACCTCTTCTTTCAACGTCCTCCATTGGTTGCTTGCCGTTCTGTTCTTTATTCTCTAGAATTCTTCTTCTTTCTCTTCTCCCTTTTCTTTAGACGTCCTCCATTTTGTGCTTGTCTGTCTGTTCTTCTTCTCTAGTATTATTCTTGCTCTTCTTATTATTAATCTTTCTCTTCTACATCTTCTTCCGGCCTCCTCCCTCCAGAGTTCATTAATGTTCCTGAGAAGGAAAGCGTCAATGAGAAGATTTACGCATCGTCCTCATTTCCATACGGCGCCGCCCGAAATTAATTCCATTCATCATTCTTGGTGATTACATTTGCTCATGCACTACCTCACCCATTCGGCCTATCACCACCATTCCGCCTCATCCCCAAATAACCTTCACTAGTCTCCACCTCTTTCCTTCCAACAAAACACTCCTAATTCCATCCGAACTCAATTATTTTTTTTTATATATAGATCCTCACCCCCTCTTTTAAGATTCACTTAATACCTAATTCCTTATAAACTCCCAAGAACTCCCAATAAACTCCGGTGTCTTCGACTTAATAGGCTTTTAGTCCACTAGTATTTTCTGCCTTGTATTCAGGATAAGTTTGGAAACTAATTTAACTCATTTCCTGAAATTTCTTGACTCCTACCTAAGACCATTCAAATTCTCAATCAACTCCTCTTATTGCCTTAGAGCAGTGATTCCCTACCTGGAGCTCACGCCCCTCCGGTAGGGCCTGGGAAACTTTAGGTAAGGCATATGGGTGCGATCCAAGAATATATATTTTTTACGATGAACATTCATCTGTTTTTTTAATAATTTTGCAAAATGGCAACTTGTCAACCAACGGATATAGGAAGTAATACGAAAGAAGATTAGTTCATTACCTGATTTAGATCAGTCACTGCAACACGTCGCCACGTGATGAATCAGTGAATATTTTATTCAAAATGGAATATACCATTGTGTTTCTATATGACGAATTTGAAAGGAAATTCCCTAACACTTTTCCCTTTAGCGCGGCAACATTCGATTAATTTTTCCTCGTCAAATTTGGTTGAATGTAGCTTCAGTGCTGTTGACGATTAGCTCCGAGCCGAGAGAAACCGACTTGATATTAAAGGATTTCAACAGATCTAAGTAGCGTGCTCTCAATTATTTCAATAATTTTGAAAAAAAAAATTAATTAACAAACATATCATCGACCTTACGACCATCATGACTTTCCAAAACTCATTGAAAAGTAAAATGCTTACCAGCCGACCGACTGACCTACGTACCGACAGTAACTTATATAGAGGACTAAAAACGTAGTAAAGAATCACCCCTGAAGCTAACAAAATTGTCTTCTCAAATCAATATCTATCGTAAGCACTAAGCACATGGTCCTCACTAAACTAAAGTGATTCACATATTCTTTTGTGGTCAATAAATATTTTAAATTCTTTTGTACTCAATAATTAAGATTAGAATATTAAAAACTAATGATCTTTTACTCTTTTTTTTCCACCATAGGTGGGGCATACATTTTCCTGGATTGTATACTGGTGGGGCCTGGAGAAAAATAGGTTGGGAAACACTGCCTTAGAGTCTTCATAATACCCTGTATCTTCGAATTACACATACATTGTGCTTCTCTTCCAAACTCAATTTATCATCTTGAACTCAGTACATATTCCTTTTGAGCCCATTAACTCCTTCATCCTTCGTCTACCTAGAAAAGGTGTTTAATAAGATGTTTTAAGTATCTTTCAATTCGACTTTTACCATTTTCCGAAAAGATTGGGGTTGGAGAGCATCAGAGCTACAAAAAATAACCTCTTCACTCCGTTATGCTACAGCAAGCGCCATGGTACTAATAATTGTTTCCGCATCATTGGGCTGTATCATAAGTTCTTAAAACAAGATTCAATTACGAGAAAAGGGAGGTGTAATTGTCTAATGCGATGATGCACACCTACAAACACACACACACACACACACACACACACTAACTCTCTGTCTGTCTTTCTCTCTCTCTCTCTCTCTCTCTCTCTCGCCCCCTCTCTCTCTCTTTCGCCCCCTCTCTCTCTCTCTCTAAACCCTCTAAACTCTGTCTGTCTATCTCTTTCTCTCTCTCTCTCTCTCTCTCGCGTGGTCAGCTCATCGAAGTCTTCAAAATACTTCGAGGGTTCGACAATGTTGACTACCGGGATATTTTCACACTGAGTGAGAACAGAACGCGCAATCACGGCTTCAAACTTGAACTGAAGCGTTACAACCGCAATCTGTGTGGAAACTTTTTCACCTACAGTATCTGCGGTAAGTGGAACGCACTTCCAGTGGAAGTTGTCAACAGTGAATCTGTTGACCAGTTCAAGTCAAGACTAGACAAAGTCTTGAAAAGTGGCCGTTTATGGACGCAAAACAATTGAGCAGCCATGTGCCCGCTCAATTGCTAGTCCAAAGGTACCCTCTTTGAATGGACCGTAAGGTCTCCTAGGGTACTTACTTTCCTTGTTACTCCTTGTTACTCTCTCTCTCTCTCGCACCCAACCTGTCTCTCTTTCTCTCTCTCTCTCTCTTCCCTCTCTCTTCCCTCCTCTCACTACCCACGTCTCTCTTTCTTTTTTTTATTACTAGTGATACCAAATTAAAGCTTCCTTTATTGCCTTCTCCAATTAGTGACTTCGCCAATTAATTTAATTGATTTACTTTGCACTTGTTTCTTCAGCTCAAATAAATTGTTTCTCAAATAGTTCCCCCTACTTTATAATTATCATAATTTACATTTTAAAATGTTCACATAATATATTTTTCTATGGGTGTTTCTCGGCACCAAAGCGAAGTAATTATTGATTCTGGATGATGTTTCCCACGACCAAAACGTTCTCAAATATTTGCGATCTTTTCGATGTAGGTGAAATTCGAAGTTAATTTCAGAGACGATCTTGGATTGCTCTTTTCGGTATTATTGCAGTATTGTTTCTCCTGTCAACCATTTTTTTCTGTTTATTTTTAAGTTTTTCTTGACTTTGTATACTTGATAAGGGGGTAGAAACCCCATTTTTTAAAGTTTGATCGGATAGAAGATAGTTTTTGAAAATACTGAGAGCCCTTTGGAGAAATCGAAGTCACAATGGCCTCCTCTTAGCTTTTCCTTGACTCTTGGGCTTGCCTCCTGAATGTATTATTATTCCCCTTCACCCGAATTGTTAAGCTGGCTACAGTTAGGTTAGGTCAGTTAGGGAAGGTATGTTAAATTTTGTTAGGTTAGGTTAGTGGCATTTGGTTTGTTTTATTTGGATTTGTTTAGAGTGGGTTAGGTTTGGTTTGGTTCGATTTGTTTAGGTTAGGATATGTTAAGTTAGGTTGGGTTGGTTTGGCTATCTTAGGTTAGGTTGGGTTATGTTAGGTTAGGTTAGGTTAGGTTTTGTAACATATGATTGGGTTTGGGTATTTTAGGGTGTTAGGTTGAGATGATGTGAGCTTGGTTACGTTTGGTTTATTGAGGTTAGGTTAGGTTTAGTTTGGTTATTTTAGGATATGTAAGGTAAATTTAGGTTGGATTGGTTTGCGCTAGGCTATATTAGGTTAGGTTGCGATATGTTAGGTTTATTTAGGTTCTTAGCTTTGGTTAGGTTAGGTTGATTTACATTAGCTTAGTTACATTTGGTTAGGTTAGATTGTAAGGTTGGCTTGACTTGGTTGGATAGATTATGTTAGGTAGAATTATGTTATGTTAGTATTGTTTTCATAAGTTCTTAGCAATTTTATGATAAAATATTAATAATAACTCAATAACGACGCTTTAATGCGGAGAATAAACATCAGATCCTTCATAACACATCAAATACTAAAGGCAAAAGCTGAATCTTAGTATTTAAACTTCAGGTGAACCGATTATGAAGATTCACCTTGATTTCTTCTATTTCTGGTCTTATAAAACTACCATAAAGAACCAAAATACTATTTAATGTTTCAAAACAGTTCTACAGGGTGATGCAAGAAAAAAACATACAAAAATTGACTCTTTATTTACTACATTAAGTACTATTTTTAGTACAATGTATTGTACTTAAAAAGAACTATTGTATGGAAAGAAACTTACACTGTATATGATTATAAGAACTAAAGACCAAGATTAAACCGAATCCAGACATTGTTGCCCCATCTAAATGGTATCTAGCTTCTTAAATCGTCGACGAAGTTGATCTTGAATATATTGATGAAGGTTTAATTGATGACTGGTTCAGGTAACCTACGTGCCCTCCTGTCCCTAGTGACCATGGTACAGTACTAGCTTAATTTAAATCATATTCATGTACGCCTATGCCCTCGCAAAGGGGTGCAACTTATTAGATGGGTAAATATTAGGAGGCCTATCTCTAGAAAAGTGAGCCTCCTGGATCCGGGTACTCATCACCCAGAGTACTTCTCTCTCTCGGTACTCGGGCTAGGTACCATTTACATATTTTACCTCCCCCCCCCCTAACTTCACCTGGCGAAGTTCTAGAGATCATCTATGGTCGCGATCTTTACTTCTTAGCTCCCCCATTCCTTCTTAGAATCAACTATTAATCATCTGAGGGCGCCTGGTCCGGTGTCGTTGGGACGTCCGCTTCCTCCCCTACGCTCGAGCTTGCCTCCTTTTTCTTGGCTAGCTTTTGTTTTGTTTTTGTTTGTGAGTTTGTTTTTTTGTTTTGCTTTGTTTATTTAAACATATCCTGATTTATAGCGTTGCCTTTTTTTCGACGGCTTATGCTTTTGTATGCAGTTGCCAAGAATGTCCCTCTTAAATAATTAAAACCTGAAAACCAACTTTAAATTTTCATTATTTAGGGGGGTGTCCAGTTTGTTCACAAGGTATAGAGAGGTACTCGTCCCGACAACTGCTTGTAAATCTTCTTAGACGAGTCGATGAAAGCTTTCCAGTTACTCTGTACTCAAAATGTTTCTGTTTTATACTATCAATATACTAAACTAAATCACCCTCCAGTGACAAATAGAGAATTTTTTTCAGGCTTCTATATTAATATGGATGTTTTAACTGCTAATCGTCTATATTTTGATTTGAAGTCTAAGAATTCAAGCAATTTCTTGGGTAATTACAACTCTCATATATATTTTTTTAGTTCAGATTCAATAAACATCTAGGATTCTTTCCTTTCTATATTCCAGTAGACTTCTTCGCGATTAGTAAGATGACTCTTCAAATATTTCTGGCTGAAGAACTTAAACTTTGAAGCCATTTAAAAACAGGACAAAAACGATTAGATTTGAGCTATGTAATTGCTGGTCAACAGCTAGGGTTTTTTTCTCTATATATTACAGTGGACTGCTTATTGATTAGTAAGGCGACTCTTCAAATATTTCTAGCTGAAGAACTTAGATTTTGGAATCATTGAAGAACAGTACAAAAGTCGACAAGATTTGAGCTATAAAATTAGTGGTAAAATCTGAATACAATGACATACAATTAATTCCCTTGTCAGATTGTCTCGTTAACTACGACGAAGCAAGCAGGTCTATGGGCCATGTGAATTTCGTGTTGAGTTCATCTCTGTCCGCAATGAGTAGTTGGCTCCATGTAGCCAGCTAAAGCCAATACTACCAAAAGTAATTGAGGTCACTGAGTTCAAATATGATATAAGTTGACCATCAGGTGGCGCCACCTAGTGGCTAGAGGTGCTAAATCAGCCATTTTTTTGAGATATGAATTTTAAACTAATGTCACAAGGGGTAATTGAGGTTTCTGATTCCAAATCTGTTAACTACGACGAAGCAAGCAGGTCTATGGGCCATGTGAATTTTGTGTTGAGTTCATCTCTGTCCGCAATGAGTAGTTGGCTCCATGTAGCCAGCTAAAGCCAATACTACCAAAAGCAATTGAGGTCACTAAGTTCAAATATGATATAAGTTGACCATCAGGTGGCGCCACCTAGTGGCTAGAGGTGCTAAATCAGCCATTTTTTTGAGATATGAATTTTAAACTAATGTCACAAGGGGTAATTGAGGTTTCTGATTCCAAATCTGATTGATTTTCGCTGCAGGTCCAGTAGATCATGTCCTTCTAGTTTAAGTTTATGACCGATCTTCCTTCAGGTGTAAGTTTTGATAATATAAGTACACACACTTTTATATCATAGATTTCCTTGGTTTACTGTACTGTGTGTAGTAATGCTTAATGATAAATCACAATTAAGTTATAAAATAGGATAAGATGCAACATGGAACCTTTGGATACACCATAGATGACCGAAGTCTATTTATAGTAGTCGCCGGCCTAAATTCTCTTTCCTACCACTTCATCTATGTTTAATCAATTTCAAAATCAATCGACTTATCCTACGAGCATTAATTATTATAATCAAAAAGAATGAATAAGTAAAGCAAGGTTCGTCAACCTAAGAGAATTGTATTTTGTGTGACCAAAAACCATTAGACCAAAAGTACAATAGTACGGGTATCGAGTGTAAACTGTGAACTTGTCCACGACGATTCTATAATTACTTCGGACCCATTTCTTCGCTAACTCTATTAGATATTTCTAAATGACGTTAATGATATTGAGCAATATAAACATAGGTAAAAGTATGTAAATTATTACATAAATTAACAAAAACGTTCTTAAGCTGTCAAAATTATCTTTGTGGTTTCTTTTCCGTGAAATTCCCTTATAAATAACTGGTATGAAACTTTTTTGAGAAGAATCGAATGCTAACCTTTTCTCTTTGATGTGGATGAGTGGAGATTCTTTCATGCATTGCAACCTCCGTGTTTCCTTCCTCTAAGGTATTTTCACTTCTTTTTGATCCTAAATCTACCCCCTAAGTTTCTATATCTAATTCCTTTAGATTTATGGTTACTATTTTTTTGTGTGTCCTCAATTATTTGTGGGTGTAGAGGAATAGGCACAATGTCTCTGGTTCTCAATAGTTGTTCTTACTTTGTAAATGTCAATTTATTATTTTTTACCTGTTTTGTTTTTTTCTCCCAGTAGATGTTTTGATAGATAAGTAACACCCATTGTTCCTTTAGATTAAAATCTATTTATGTTTCTAAATATTTTAATTGACTGAAACTTTACCTATTATGAACGGGAATAGGGTACGTGAGAGATCACCGAAAATCATTAAACGGTACCCAAATACTTTAAGACTTAACCTCTTAACCTCTAACATCATAATTTAAACCCCCTCCCTTTTCAGGAAGCAGACTCTAACTCGTGAATAACCTCAACAATATAAGATTAATGCCATTTTTATTAGAAATTACATGTTGCAAGACAATTATCTTACCAGCAATCTATATGCCAAAAATTATCCAAAGAAGTTTTCATCAGCCTCCACCAGGACTCTATAGAGCGTCATCTTGCAATGGTAATTGCAGGTGCTTCTCCTGCAAGAAGTTGTTGGTTCGAACCCCAGTACGCACATGATATGTTTTATGTAAGAGAAAACAATAATCGGGAAATTACAAGACTTCTAATGGAGACTTAATGCAATGGTATCGCTGGTACTTCTCATGTAAGAGGTTGTTGGTTCGAATCCCAGTAGCTATATGACTTTTTTTATCTAATGAGGTAATTAAAATACGACCTCTATTGGAGACTCAATTCAATGGTAACGCCGGCGCTTCTCATGCTGGTTCGAATCCAAGTATGCACATGATTTTTTTTTATCTATGAGACAACAACAATGAGTAAATTACAATACAACCTTTAATGCAGACTTAATTATGAAGCTATATTTCTCTCGGTTGCTTACGTCATCAAACTTCCAAATACAGAATATGATGTCGATTCTTACTGTTTTCCTCTATTTGGGGAGGATGGGGGACCAAATACCAAAAAATATGTCTCTCTACTACCTGAACTTCATTGATTCAATGCTGCAGATAAAGAATGAGATGGAGAACAAATGAATGAAAAAAGATAGTTAAATAGAAAAAAAAAATGATCGAGAGAGGTTAAGTAAGACAAAGACGGTTTGAGCAAAAATCTCGTCAACCATAAATTTTATCTTCGAGGGGGGATTGGGGGCGTATTTGAAACATGCAGGTGAATGTTCATAATTACACAGGTACTCAGAAGTTCAAACGTGGGTCCCTTTATAAGGTGCCACTGGAAAACTTTACTAAACAAAGATAGCACAAGAAGCATATATAAATAAATATGAATTGATATGAATAGATATGAATTGATATAAATGAATATGAATATAGATGAATTGATATGGATAGATATAAAGTGATTTAAATTGATATGAATAACTATGAATTGATATAAATGAATATGAATATAAATGAATTGATATTGATAGTTATGAATAGCTATGAATTGATAAAAATGAATATGAATATAGATGAATTGATATGGCTAGATATGAATTAATTTAAATTGATATGAATAACTATGAATTGATATAAATTGATATGAATATATATGAATTGATATAAATTAATATGAATAGATATGAATTGATAAAAATTAATATGAATAGAAATGAATAGATATGAATTGATATATATTGATATGAATAAGTATAAATTGATATAAAGTGATATAAATAGATATAAATTGATAGGAATGTATAAGAATAGATATAAATTGATATAAATTTATATGAATAGATAAGGATAGATATGAATAAAAAGGAAAATAATCAGATATGTTCGGGAGGTCATTCCCCCCTCCCCTGTGAGTACGCAAGTAAGAACGCACGGACTCAAAGGAACGAACGTGTGACTACACTTTGTTATATTCAAAGACTTAACTTCACCTTGAGTGGCTCATTCAATAGAATGGAGGGAAGGTAAAGAAGGGAAGAGGCAGAGCAATAATGAAGTAAATAAACTAATGAAATAAATCAAGAACCGAGGCAATAATGAAGTAAATAAAATAATGAAATAAATCAGGAGGCGAAGTAATAAGGAAGTAAATAACATAATGGAATAAATAAAAAGGCACATAATTAATGAAGTAAATAAAATAATGAAATAAATCAAGAAGTGAGGCAACAATGAAGTAAATAAAATAATGAAATAAATCAAGAGGGAAGGTAATAAGGAAGTAAATAACATAATGGAATAAATCAAAAGGCACAGAATTAATGAAGTAAATAAAATAATGAAATAAATCAAGAAGCTAGACAATAATGAATAAATAAAATAATGAAATAAATCAAGAAGCGAGGCAATAATGAAGTAAATAAAATAATGAAATAAATCAAGAAGCGAGGCAATAATGAAGTAAATAAAATAATGAAATAAATCAAGAAGCGAGGCAATAATGAAGTGAATAAAATAATGAAATAAATCAAGAGGTGAGTCAATAAGGAAGTCAATAAAATACTGAAATAAATCAAGAGGCGAAGCAATAATGAATTAAATAAAATAATGAAATAAATCAAGAAGTGAGGCAATAATGAAGTGAATAAAATAATGAAATAAATCAAGAAGCGAGGCAATAATGAAGTGAATAAAATAATGAAATAAATCAAGAGGCGAGTCAATAAGGAAGTAAATAAAATAATGAAATAAATCAAGAAGTGAGGCAACAATGAAGTGAATAAAATAATGAAATAAATCAAGAGGCGAAGCAATAAGGAAGTAAATAACATAATGGAATAGATCAAAAGGCACATAATTAATGAAGAAAATCAAATAATGAAATAAATCAAGAAGCTAGGCAATAATGAAGTAAATAAAATAATGAAATAAATCAGGAGGCGAAGTAATAAGGAAGTAAATAACATAATGGAATAAATCAAAAGGCACAGAATTAATGAAGTAAATAAAATAATGGAATAAATCAAGAGGGAAGGTAATAAGGAAGTAAATAACATAATGGAATAAATCAAAAGGCACAGAATTAATGAAGTAAATAAAATAATGAAATAAATCAAGAAGCGAGGCAATAATGAAGTGAATAAAATAATGAAATAAATCAAGAGGCGAAGCAACAAGGAAGTAAATAACATAATGGAATAAATCAAGAGGTAAAGAAATAATTAACTAAATAAAATAATGAAATAAATCAAGAGGCGAAGCAATAATGAAGTAAATAAAATAATGAAATAAATCAAGAGACGAAGTAAATAAAATAATGAAATAAATCAAGAAGCGAGTCAATAATGAAGTGAATAAAATAATGAAATAAATCAAAAGGCGAAGCAATAAGGAAGTAAATAAAATAATGAAATAAATCAAGAGGCGAAGCAATAAAGGAGATCAGAAATTAAGAGGATTGATACCGATGCCCCCACAATTTGGTAGCGAGAGAACCCTTTAAGCCTTCCCCCATTGGAAGAAACATTGTAGAGAGAGCACAGGTAATCAAAAATCCCCCCTCCCTCTCTCGCAGGTTGACTCCCCCCTTCCCCTCTCTCGCGGGTTGACTCCTATTTCTAGGGGCAGGGGGGTCGAAAAGGGTGTACCCACTTCCTTTCCACTCTTTTTGTTGTCTCTAATGAAACTTTCCATTCCATCCATTGTGGCTTGACCGGAGGCCGTCTATTTCACCCGAATACTCCGATTTACTGTCTGGAATACTGGTCGCCCTTCAGATGATGAAAGACTTCGCCTGGGGTAGGGTCAGAGGGTCGTCCTGGACAAGCAGTCCACCACGAACTGAGAAGAAACCCGGGGAAGATAAACTTCGTAATGAAAAAAGGTAATTTCTTGCAGTGTGGCAATCAGGAATGAAAGATGGCAGCCATCGCTTCACCTCTTTCATAATGCATTTATAATGCGTACTTTCAGATAATGATAAGGTGTGTCCTAAATTGAGATCTACAGAGCTTCACCCCGTCCGTTTTTCAGTCGACCTAATGTTCAGTCAAGATGAGATGCCACTTTTTTTGTCTAGGTCTTGGGTCGTTCCTTCCAATTTTGTATGCTTTAGGGGGCAGCTTGAAAATGAGGTAATGGGTTCGGAAATTGCCAATTCGCAAGTTCAAACAAAGGATTTGCCAAAATGGGTATCTTGAACAGAAAAATAAAGGAAATATAGTCACATTTTCCATTTACTTTAAGCGTAACTTGAAAAAATTGCCAATTGTAATGGAAATCATTTTAGTGGGAGATATCAAGTGTTTTAAATTTTAGTATTCGAAAAATAACATCAAAATACAATAAAAATTGGTATTTTATGTGGAGGCAAACTATCTAAATTTGCTAAAATTACATTTAAATTTTCAAGTCAATTTTGCTAAATGTATAGTTAAAAATGACTATTTTTGAGACCTATCTTTCTTATTTTATTAACTTTATTTAATATAAATGCAAACATGATAAAAATACAATCAAAATTGTGTTTTGTTTGAGCCCAATCTATCTAATTTGCCAAGTAAATTGATATAACACTGATAAAAAATACATTAAAGTTGCAGATTTTTCCAAATATGATATTTATATATAAATTACAAAAGAATGCATTCAAATTTCCATTTGGTTTGATCACAACTCGTACAACTTATCAAATCTATCTACGAGTATATAAAACTGATTATAAATGCATCCAAAATTAACTGTATATTCACACTTGCAAAGCTTTTCAGGAGTAAAAATTTACATTGGAACGAACTTATAAAAATACTCAAAATTCCTCTGTAATCTTTTGTATTTAAGAAAAAAATAAAGTATCGTAGTTCAATTAAAATAATACACATAAATTAATTAAAACAATACTTCCTATCATTAGCTATGACATTTTTTTTTAGGTGATTCGCGTTTTGTGATTCTATGGTCGACAAAAATATGTTCCGTAGTTAAGAGAAAAAAACCTTTGGGTGCTGTTTCAGCACCTTCATTCCTTCGAGATGTTTATCGCGTAGTGAAGTGTTCAAGTGACTTAAGACAATGTGGTTTGGGAATTCCACGTAAGAAAACTGTTGCACATTCAAACCTTTATTCTGTGAAGACGACCTATGAGATATGTAAATCCACTCTCTATCCACCTGTCCCCTTTTTGTAAGATGCTATTAAATAGTAGACTAGGTATGATTAGGTGGGATAAGCCTTTGTTGCTTGGATGCAGATCCTCTTCATTTGCTGGTTTTATTAACGTTTTTTATCAAGATCGTTTGGGCTTCCTAAAGCCTATATTTACTCGATCTAAATCACCTTTAGTAAACTGTCTATAAATATTTCAGACCAGACATATAATTAGGATACACACTGGATTATTTTTGTACATGTCACATTGTTGACCTTACGAACTTTATAAAGCATAAAATATTAAATAGGACATTTTTTTTGTCATCCTCTGGCAATCTGAAATAAAAAAAAGAAAACGTGACCTAAGTTAGAACGAAAATAAAATTAATAATTGAACATACATCTTAACTTTTAAACCTGCTATCGATTTAAAATATGCCCCCTTATTTTAGTACCCCTAATTCATTTATAGTAAAGTCGATACAAGGATTATATTGATGATTTTTTTTCAGCATTTTTGATGTCCTCGAGATCCTGCTACCAAGGTGTGTATGAGATTAGTTACCTGTAAATAACACCCCCCCAAAATCACTCCTGGAGAAGAGTTACTCTAAATTTTCTCTCCTGAAGAAGAGCTATTATATTTCTTCTCACTTCAAGAAATTTACTCCAATTTTCATCACATAGAGATAAAAGACCAAGAAAAAGAGGCATAAAAGGTTAATTTAAGGTAGATTAGGATAGATTTCTTGTTCTTTAACCAATGGATTTTTCTAGCCATTGTATCTGATCTTTTGTATTAAAAAAAAATAAAGTATCGTAGTCCAGTTAAAATACTAAAAAAAAGAATTAAAACAACATTTGCTCTCATTTGCTATGGCATTTTTTCTTTCGTGATTCATGTTTTCTGATTCCATGGTCGACAATAATAGTGTGAATCATCTGTTAAAATGAGCAACACAGTGTTTTCATATTCAGTACAAGAAATGAGGGAGACTTTATCGCAAGGCTTTATCCTGTAACTTCAATTTTAACCTCATAAACATACTACTTTTACCTACACTATGGTCGAGCGTATGTCAACTTATCGCACCTAACAACCGCCGTTTATTGGGGAAAGTTAGCATGCCAATTGTGCATTTTGTAAGGAAAGTACCAAATTTGGTACACTAGTAGACTATCCTATTATGAACAGATTTGGATATTAGGCCATCTCAAACTCACTCTTTGACGGCTGTGGCAGCCATTTTTCAAAATAGCCGCTAGTGGTTACTATAATTTTACAATCTCCCTTATTAAAAGTCGTTAATAGGATAATATAACACGGAAATTGGCCTGAACATTTATTATAAGCTGAATTTACCAAAACATAATCAAAATGACCGCGTTTCAATCAAAATGGCGGCCAATCAATTTTGAGAGCACTCTCCCTCACAATCACACAAAGCTGTGCATTCAAGTGAGGCCTTTTTGCACTTGCAACGCTTCAAGCAGCTCTTCTTGCACTTGCACGCTACTAGCTCATTGCAAGAGTGAGCCGCTTCGAGTAACTTCGTCCTGTGTGGATCGTACACTCCGTCATTTTTGACCCAGCCCCAGCTGGATGGAGGGGGCAGCTCTGGCGAGGGGAACACTGTTTGACCCCACGCATGACTTCCTTGGCAGGCCGCCCTCTTTACATGCTCCACCAGAGCTGCCTTGGTTGACGGAATCAGCTGCACGTTGTTCTTCTTCGCGAAGAGTTTAATCTGGACCTTGTCAATGTCCTTGCACGTGCTGGTTCTGTCATAGAGCAATATGACGAACTGCTCAATGGTGGGTATGACATCGTCTAGTACTGCGACACTTGGTGCAGAGGATAGCTTCAGGAGTACATCTGTAAGTAGAACGGTCCAGATTGTTCAGGCAGTCTTCTTATCATGTCCAGCAAAGCTAGATAAAGTGTCACACCCAGTCAGAGCGTGAAACATAGGAAGAGCCTGTGCCTTCTCTGGTCCTAGAGCAGCCGCTATTTCGTTGGCTGCCAGGTACCTAAAACTGTTCCTAGTGTCAAATGCTATCCACAGTTCATCTTCTGGTTGGAGTTCCTTCGCCACTTATACAGCCAACACCACTACATCGGTTTCATCTGTTTTGAGCAGCATCTTGTGGTGACCATGGTTGGCTGCATGGGATGCATGCAACAACATTCGAGTGTCAGCTTCTTCGTGGTTCAAGGGGCCAGCAAGGCCAGATCTTGCAGCGGTGGCTTACTCAGGACTGCATCTCTATCAGTGATAACCAGCTGCTTGTCATCATGGTCAAACCACTTGAATACACCTCTTGATAGGACCCTGAACAGCTCCATCTTGTTGGTGTATACTCGGAGGAAGTTATGCCAGTTTATGCGCATAACTGCTGCTCCGACGACGCGTCTAGGCACTCCGTTTCCACGATTTGATCTTGCACTGCCTTTCAGCAAATCAGCAATGAAGCGGTCCCAGACCAAAGTAAAGAGGTGATACAGTCGGAAGCTTTCTTGACAAATAAGTTATGAAGACATTCTGGGCATTGTCATCAAAGTTCTTGGCTACCGCAGGCTTCAACATCTGGACAATGACTGCCCCGTCAAGAACTAGGCATGTGGCATCAGGAGCCCCTGATTGGGCATTGGAGAACTCTTCAAAGCATTTCAGGAGATCAGTCTTCGTATCTAGATGGAGACTTTCTCCATCGGAGAGAGCTGGAGGACAGACTTTATTCTCATGACGAAAGAATTCTCCAAGGTTTCCACCCCTCATCTGGAAACTATGTAGATCCGTGAGAGAGACCAACTGCTGTTTCCCTTTGCTCACACTTCTCGGGGTGGAAGTGCTGAACACCTTCATCTTGTTTCGACTAATTGCATCATCAATTGGCCAATCTTCTTAACATTCCTGAGAGTCTCAACTGCAGTAGGACCTGTAATTTCCTTTGTGTCAAGGACAATCAGATCCATGCTCTCTTCCTCAAAGGGGCTGCTAAACTCTTCCATGACGCTGACAAGGGCGCGGGCATCCTTGGCGAAAGAGGTCTGTACACTTGGTGTCTGGTCGTGATGACGAGTGTCATCTCGCCTTCCCCATTTGTGATGGCCATCTTTGAACTCTTCTATGTCTCTGGCAACTTCTGGTCCGGCAATCATTGAACGCCGGAGGGCACTTAGGTTGCCAGTGAGGCCGACTGCTCCACCATCTCCTTTGATGCATGCGTTATTATGTTCATGCGCCTGGTCGATTGGGATCGCAGAGTACACTTTCTTCGTCTTTCGTACAGTGAAGTTACTAGCCATAAATTCTCTGGCTACATCTGGGTGCCTCATTGGGGGCGCAACCATGTCCCTAAGTTGAACAGAGACCCAGCTGGCATAGTATGTGTGGTCTAAGGCATAGAACCATGTGGCCAGTTCCGTCACGGCATAAAGATACATCGTGAATGAAGCCTGCCGCAGGGAACGCACAGATCAGTAGCAATATCTCTAGTTCCAGCACAATGCCCAGTACTGAAAGTTGAGAATGTATTCTTCTCTCTGGTGACACCACTCTTCAAACTCAGGCAGATCTTCTGCATTATCAAAATATGTCACACAGTGGCGTTCATACGCATTGTTTTGCAAGATGTGCAGTGCCGCTTCACTGATTTGATGAGCTCTTCTTGTGCGTGTGACGTGGGCAGCTTGGAGGAAGGAGTCGGCTGTCCCTGGCGTTGTAATCTCAGCTTGCACCAAGGCTTTTATCCACTCACTTCCTCGTAGCCAGTCGCTCAGCGTCTTCGAGGAGGCCATCTTGATGTGGAGCCCACCGAACATCACCATCATCTTATCTTCACCATACTTTTCTGGCCACTTCCACTGAATCTGCTTTGCTAAGGCAAACAGTGGCTGGTCCAAGCTGATTACAGGTGTCTGGCCAGGATTCACATGCTCTACAGCTTTCTTTACCACATCCATGAAGTACCGGATTATTACCACTGTGTGGGCACTGTCTAGGAACAGTGGAAGCAGGCTGGTGGGGCAGATGGTTCGAGGTAACGGCGGCTGGCGACTGGCATGATACGCTGACCACGATATTTTCTCGTCTGTCCCAGTATTGTCCCCTAGGACGCGCCTTGCGTGCTCTAACCACATATATTCTTCCTCAGTCTGCTCCTTTCAGCCGTCTCTGGTCAAGGATACCACTTCACTAGCAGGAACAGGCAGGTTCTACATGGTGGTAGTGACTGGGGGTACATGAGTATAGTAGTGTGGCAAGTGGCCATCCATCTTGGAGCAATCATTAAGTGATCCACCACCGATTACAATGCTTCGGTCCACTCATTCGCCAGTGAAAGAGGAGTACTGGGTGAGAGAGGTGGTCGTACCATGAAAGGAATTTTTTTATGTCATTGAACTGGGATTGTGGTCGATATTGTCTACGGCTGACGTTGTAAAGACATTGCTGCGCATCTTTGAGGGACACATCACTTGTTGTCTGTGAAACTGTTGAAAGTATGTGAGAATTGGTGTCTCCTGTGCAGCACTGTGCCTGGCAGTTACAGTTGCTGTGGTGCGATGTGCCCGGTTGTGCTTGATGCAGTTAAACTTCAGCATCTTGGCAATGGCAAGTGCTACAGGGGCTGCGTCTGCCATCTGATCCTTAATTTTGGGACCCTCTAGGACCATGCTCACCAGGGCAAGCAGCCGTGATGGCACAGATTCTTCTTGAAATCCTTCGGGGAATCCGTTGAAGGGCTTAGCTTCTTCAAACATGCGGCGGCGCATGGTCTGTGCAGCACGTGCAAGATTGACCACACCATTATCAATGTTCAGGCCACAGGCTTTCATGAGACCAGCACCAACGTCTTCTTCAAATACCAGCAAGACGTTTCTCCCCTTTGTGTGTGCGCGTATGTCAGTAAACTGTGAAAGGAGTCTCTGCTTCAATCGTGTTGAGTGGACCCTCGTGTCAAGCTTAACCCCTATCTGTTCCATTCTGGCCTGATAGAGCTGTACGAGATTAGCTAACTTGAACACCAGTGCGGCCTTCTATTATAGCCTAGCTTCTTTGATGTAGAGGACCAGTTTGGCGAAGACAATAGCAGATAATTCTCGCTCCTTGTCTTCGTGCTTGGACCCTTCAGACTAGGCCTTTCTAACACGGTTGTGCAGAACTGCGAATCCCTTCTTATGGTACCTGGCATCCTGGGTGATCATGCACCGCGTCTGCTGAGCAGTTCTGTGTCTTCAAGAATGGCTGCCCAGGATCTAACTTTACTGTCCATTTGAAATATTATAACTTGGTGAAGAACATCGGTTCCTGCAGGTTGTCTGCAGAAAGAAACACTGGGCTTCTTCGGCCTTCCGATGATCTTGGATGAAATCTGGGACGTTTGCACGCATCCGGTACGTCATGGATCGCTTCTCTGCTCTTTGCAGTTTTGTATTATTATATTTAAGTTTGCATGATTGATGGTACAAAGCAGTGTTTGAAACCATGGCCGCTTCAATGCCATAACTTTCATTGAGTTTTTCAAACTGAATGTTTTCTGCTAGTTGTCCAAGCTCATTGAATCTCATCAAATTAGTTGCGAGTAAACTGCACCCACTCCAAGATACTTTTCGTTTGGACATCGAAGGACATGGCAGTCACTCTGTTTTGTCCTCTTGGCAGATGCAACACAGCTTCCAGTTAACAATACTTGGGTGCGTTGATGTTGATGTTGATGGAAGAGGCAAGCCAAGGCCAGCGAATTGGAATTTCTTAGACATACTGAAGTTGTTCAATATCTTCTGTTCACTAGCAACCGTTTGTTCACCAGCAACTATATCTTCCGTTCGCCAGCAACCCCCACCATCAGCCCTGCCAAAAAATGGTGAATAATTAGCAAAATATGAATAAAAAAAGATGATACAATGGGTTTAATGGGAATTTTGTATAATGTTTTAGAGGGAAAGAGGCGGTAACACAAATGTTCTGAAAACATTACATGTGTCTTAACCCTCGCATAGTGCCTATTTAGATGGATGTTCAGTGAACACTCTAATGGTTTGTTAAATTATAGTGGCCGCTAGCAGCCATTTCGAAAAATGCCTACCAAGGTCATCAATGGCTGAATTTGACATGGCCCAACATCTAAATTTGTTGATATGATCGTCTACTAATGTGCCAAGTTTGGTACTTTCCTCAAAACATGCACATTTGTCACGATTTATGTAGCTAACTTGCCCCACTAGTTAATTTTTCCCTCCTGAAGAAGAGCAAACACAACTTTTCTCATCTGAAGATAAACAGACCCCGATCAAACACATACATCTCAACACCCCTCACACAATGGAAATTACGTTTTAATGACACGTGCTGGAAAAGTAGAACTTTATATGTGCTTGATGGATCTTTTTCTATCACACACTAAACATCTAAAAAAGGCGTAACAAAACTTTTGCAAAACCCGGTATGCATAATAAATAGAACACAAAAAATAATAAAAATATCAAACCTAAAACTATACCAACGTTGTCAACCATAAATATTATTTCCGGGATGGCGTGATATAAACATACATGAACAAATTCGTACACAGAACACAGGAACTCAAAAGCACCGCCTTGCCCCCACTTTATAGGGTAGGGGGAGAGACAAAAATGGTTCCTGCTTCAGTCTATATAGGTGCTTGAAGACTAAACGGATATATATATATATATATATATATATATATATATATATATATATATATATATATATATATATATATCATGAGCGCGAGAGAAGGATAAAATAAATCAAACTTCACCGCAGGAAAGAGAAAACGGAATAATTTTTCTTCGGAAATAGTTATTTCTTGCTTCGAAAAAATTCCGACCTGGGTGGGATTCCACCATACGAAGCGTGCTTTAAAAAGCTTGTCTATCCGGAAGGTTTTTGTCTTCCGCGTAGCCGAGTGGTCTAAGGGACGGTTTAATTGAGATCAAAGCGGTCGCTCGCTGCCTCAATGTGCACGGTTCGAATCCCACCACAGCTCGGATTTTTTCGAAGTAAGAAATAACTATTTCCGAAGAAAAATTATTCCATTTTCTCTTTCCTGCGATGAAGTTGGATTTAATATATATATATATATATATATATATATATATATATATATATATATATATATATATATATATATATATATATATATATATATATATATATATATGTCTGAACCGAATAATTTTAATTAATTGATGTTGTCTCTTAACATTGTGTGTATGAAGGTCAAAATCTGTTGATCTGAAAACTTGGACATTGGCAGTGAGGAAAGTAATTAAATGCGGAATAGATGAATGTAAGATTGGAAATGATGGAATAGCGTACGAATGATTGAAAGGAGGATATTGGTTTGGCAAGAGTTGACTAATTATGAGAGATTGAGATAAAGTTTAAGTATGTTTAAGGAAAGGGAAATTGACGATTTCAGACTAATTCCCTCGATGCTTAGACGGAGGAGGAGTCTTCCGAGCTTTCGAGAAGAC
Source organism: Ceratothoa steindachneri (assembly GCA_963969495.1). Classification (NCBI taxonomy): domain Eukaryota; kingdom Metazoa; phylum Arthropoda; class Malacostraca; order Isopoda; family Cymothoidae; genus Ceratothoa; species Ceratothoa steindachneri. The sequence continues at coordinate 23,306,444 of OZ018338.1, read as the reverse complement.
GAAGAGAAGGAATTGTAGGTGTGGCAGAGAATTGGTATGTTATTAATTTCGTAGGAAACTACCAGACAACTCTATAGTACGGACTTAAGATACAGGGTGTTGCTAAAGTCTAGATACATAGGAAATATAAAATTGGTCTCTTCGTTCACCAGACCTTATCCACCTTGACTTATTTTCTGGGGTCTGCTAAATGAGAAGTTGTACTCGATGAAATATAGATACGAGACACCTTTAGGGAACAGCGCCTCATAAAATGAAGGTGCTCAAATTGACGGAAATTTTGAATTAATGCATCAGATTCATCGGGTGAATCTCAATATGTCGGTCTGTAGGTCAGTCGGTTGGATGGTAACTATCTTACTTTTCAATGAGTTTTTTGGCAATAACATCGTAACTATTCGGCTGACTCCAACGAAACCTGAAACCCTTTTGTTGTTTTACATTCTCTTCCAAATGAAATAATTGTAAAGGACCTTCTAAGGTTATTCCATGAATTATTTGGCAATAACATCGTAACTATTTGGCCGATTCTGATGAAATTTGAAACCCTTATGTTGTTTTACATTCTCTTTCGAATGATATACTTGCCAAGGCCTTCCCAAAGTTACTCCGTGAATTATTAAAAAAAAACTACCTCTGGGTCGGAGTGCCCCTCTTGTTGAAAGTTTTGAAGGTTGTAAAGGTTAGAACTCCGAATAATTGAGAGCACGCGACTTAAGTCTTTTGACCTTGTTTCAATTTTCTTTAATTTGGGAGTTTTATACCTTTAATTGTTTGTGAGCCGTAGGTTAAATGGCTGCTTACATCAAACCTAGGTGATAAATGGCAAAAGCAATATTGAGAATCAAGGGCTTAGAGCTCCACTGAAACTACAAACCCTAAATTGTATGTCAGTAGGACCCATTTGCTTTGATTCACCTCGCCAATTATCGAGGGCAATGACTGGTTGGAATAAATTTGAAGAACGATGAATGTACCCCTTATTATGCAATATTGCAAGGAATGGGAGTGGTTTTTGTGCTTTATTAACATGGTGAATGATTAATTAAACGATATTAATTTAATATTCGAAATTTTGTGTTAGAGTACTTGTCGTGGTATGACATTACATTATATCAATACCATATTATATCTATGGGGGAGGGACCAATAACTTAAAGGTGAACCGATAAGGGACGGAACGCCACGAGTTTCGAAGCGCGGAACAGCGAGAAAGAGTGCAACGAGGTCAGGCAAAATTTGGGTAATGGCAAAGCTCTAGGTTATTTAAAGAGGCATAAACAAAAATATAATTTTATTTACATAAAAATAAGAGAATTAATGGGCAAAATTACATCGGTAAACGAGGGAAGAATTGCAGAGTTATGCATCAGACTGTAAAGTTAAAAATTAATGTATTACAGGAGGAGACTATTCAAATGGGAAGGATTAACTCAATTGGGTTGCTGAAGGGGGAGAGGGGTTAGCTTACGGAGGATTCCGGGTGAGACGTCAGGGTAAGGGTCCACGGATGTCTTCTGCAGGCAATAAACGTAAGGGGGGGCGAGGGTGCTCGGAGCTTCTGAGCGGAAAGTTAACGTGATGACGGTTCTCCAAAAGGGTGGTGGGGCGGTAACGTCCGGTCCAGGGGAGAGTATTTCGGAAACCCGAAAACGAGGGGCGAACGAGGAGGGCTTCGACAGGAGTTGATGAGGGGAGTAGGAAAAATCGCTCGGTGGCGATCGTCAAATGGAATTACCTCACTGGCTGGGCTAATTCCAACACACAAAAAGTTCAGCCGTCACTTTGCTTTGTTGTTAGCACCTGACTTGGAACTAGGGGAATCTTCTTGAGTGCGGGCAAGACTCCTCAACTCTGTGTCTCCAACCTGGAAGACGAGCCATATATATCCGAGGCTCCCCCCACCCCGCAGGGGTGAGGGAAACAGCGCTACTCTCGAATGGCCTCAAATCTTCACGCCGAGGTGATTCTAACCCGCGTAAAGGTGGTCCGTGGTGGACGCGGTTCGAGGCTACCGCTTATGGATGGGGGAGGGGGACTTATCATTTTAAGCCTAACCAAATTCTAGAATCTTCTCCAGCGCATAGATGTCACTTCCGTGCTGGAAAAGAAATTCCACGTGGAATTTCCCCACAGTACTGAACAAAGAAGGTGACTATTTTCAGTACATATGCGCAAAATTCCATGGCAGTTATGAAAAAGGAAAAGTTTGGTGTTTGACAGGTATAGGATTCTTAGATCGTTGTTTTGAAAGTTTTCCTGGTAAACTCTAAATATATAAAAAAAACTTTTATTGAAACATTGCTTCAGCATTTTCTTTGTCCTAGGTGCAGTTTGAGTATTAAAGTCCACTTTCTCAAATTTCTTGAAAATCTAGGTAACGTAAGTGATGAACAAAGTGAAAGATTCAACCAAAATATACAAACCGAACGAGTGATACCATATACAAACCAGAAGAGTGATACCAAAGAAGGTTGGTTACTTATACGTTTGCCAAACATTGTTGGAATACTAAAAGATAATGTCTGGAAATGGAGAACACCCGGAAATCTTATAAGGAAAAACTATTCCATGAGCGACGGATCTCAGTTAATGTTTGTTAGCTCATGTCTGTAAAACTGTTGTTTTATGTTGTCTATCTGTTATTTTTTTTATTGATATATAATTAATAGTAAAGAGAATTCAAATAAAAAAGGAATTAAAGCGATTGTGGAGATCGCTATTTTCGGGTACATTTTTAGTGTTGACTCATCAAAAATGATGGAGGATGTGGGGGGAAAAATACATGATAAGTAAAAACCTTATGTGATTTTTTAGTTCAGTGACATCCAATTAGCAGGAAACATGTGTCAGATTGTAGTCAGAACAAAAAAAAGTCAACATACCTAAGTCGCGTGTTCTCAATTATTATGACTTATGACCTTAGGACCTTGAAAACTTTCAACAGGTAGGGCAATCTGACTCATGGTTTTCTTTTTATAATTCCCGGACTAACCTTGGGAGAACCTTGGCAATTTAATAATTAAAAATAAAATGTAAAACAACATAAAGGTTTCAAATTTCGTTAGAATCGGCTGAATAGTTACGATGCTATTGCCAAATAATTCCCGGACTGATTTGGGAGGACCTTAACAATTATATCAGTCAAAAGAAAATGCAAAACAACCGCAGAGTTTCAAATTTCGTTAGAAGCAGCCGAATAGTTACGATGTTAATTCTAGAAAAAAATAATTGATAAGTAAAATGTTTACCATCCGCCCGGCCCACCTACGGACCGACATAATAACTTATAGAGTCACGTGTGCACGCAACTAAAAAAAAAATGTTCGCTTCGCTTTTTTATGGGACATACTTTATATAAATAGATCATATAAATAATAGTTAAGTTAATGAAGTTAATTTATTCTTCTTAGGGTAATTTTCAGTTTTCATTGCCTTTTTGAAGTTAAAATGAATGTTATTTTTAAAAGAAATTCGAATACCATGAAACCTGTCATTGGGTCTTGGCAAAAATGAAGTATGATGGATTTTGCAATTTATTTAAAAGGGAAAATCATTTAGGGAAAATATTTTAGTTTTATTCAATTAAATATAAAATAATGGGTTATTTATCTACATCGTAAGTGCCTCTTTAATTAAAAAATTCCTTTGATTCCTCAACTTGAACTAAATTCAATGAAAATTTTCAATTTTGAAACTCTACAGTTAACAATAGGAAATTGTACGAAATAAAAAGGAATTAATAAAATTTAAGTTACTTATCTAAAAACCTCATTAAGTAGTGATAGAATAAAAAATAATTATTTTAGAAGGGGGGAGAGGGTTAAGTTACTTGAAATATTCATCGATAAATGAAAGTTAATTTTCGCGAAAAGAATCTTCAAGTTTCAGACTTGTTTCAAACGTGTTTCGGAATTCCATTGGTTTCCGGTAGCTTAAATAAACTGGTGGTGTTTAGTACTCGTTTTCCAGACCTAGGTTCGAGTCTTTATGGATCTTCTTAAAGTATTTATTGATTCAAGGATCAAATGGGAAACCATCCTTTAACAATTGAGGAATTCTGAAGATATAGCTATTTGTCCAAATCAGTTGGATTTTTTTTATTACTCTTATGATCGTTTCTTTGATCCTATCGTTTCTTTGTGTGATATTTTCCTTTTTAACACTTTATTTAGTCCCTCTACGAAACAAACCAACATCAAAACAATTAATAAACTTCCCTTGTTACTTTTTATGTCAGTTCCTTCGAGCCGCTCCAAATACATTCATTATTTAATATTTCTCTCTTTTTAAAAAATCAAAGTCTTTTGCATACGCCTTTATTCTCTTACCCTTCCCCAACCATTTTTTTTTCTTGTCTTTCCGCTCTAATTCCATTTCCCCTTATTCGGACAAGTGTCAAAAAGCGAGTCTTAAGCTACTTTGCTATACTCAATGGAGATCAAGTTGAAGGGAATTTTCCCTCTTTCTCGTGTTTTCCTTTGTCAACTTGTGCCCAGAGGCCGTCAAGCTTCGAGAGTTGCCAGATACTTCTTTTCGGAGAGCGTTGATTTTTTTTTTTTTGCTCGTCTAGGCAGATTAAGGTATAATTTTTATTGTCAAGATGTATTCTAACAGTTTCCTTTCCATTTTTCTTCGTCGGGGGGGAAAGTTTTGAAAGAAGGCTTCAGGTATTTTGCCGTAAATTTAACTTCGTATCTAAGGAGTTAAGGGAAAAAGATTTTGCTGAAGTTCTGCTGCTCTTGTCTTTTTCGTCCAAAGGCAATATTTTGCGTAATTTCATCTGCATCGCGTGACTTTTATTCGAAACTCCCCAGTATTTGTTTTAATTCTGCTTCGAGGAGTAATTTATTTGTTTAAAATTAATATTTCAAGAAAAACTTTTATTTCTCGGGTTTTGAAATTATTTTATTATCATTATTTTTTGCTTCTTCCCTTCATATATACAATCTAGACATAGCGTGTGTCGACACGGGGTGAATGTAGATCTTAGGTTAAAATGGTGATAAAAGGAAGAGATTGATTAGCGATGATCTAATAGAACTTATCTTGTCTAGGAGTTTAAGAACCTAGTTACCCCTGGTTCTAACTCATCCGGTGCTGCTTTAGAAACTAAATATTCTTGTTCTAACTTCTTCAGGTCCTTACTTGGAACTTGGTCAGTTTGTGAGCATCATGACTCGAGAAGATGGTCCTTTTACATAGATCTAAATGCTTTAGAATTTTACCTAAAATTGTCTTCAAATCGTCCATTAATATATTATTCAAACCTCTTAATTGCCACAACCTCACAGCCTGTCTCTCGTGACGAAGTTATCTTAGGGTAAAAATACTTAGGGGCTACAGCGATAAAAAAACCCAACCCAACCACCTCAAAACCCTCGAGCCTATCCAGTCTAAATCTCCTTCATAAAGTCTCTGAGTCGGATGCTGTTGGGAATATCTTCCATTACTGGCCGTCGTAATGGTGCCATTATTTATGCAAAAAAATATCCCTGTTCTTAATGATTCCTTGACAAGGCATCACTTATGGCTTCCTCGCCCCCCCCCCCTCCCACCCGGACGCCAAAATCAGTTATATTTGCGAAGTATCCCAAGACAAGAACAGCTTTCAAAACCCTAGTCGGAAAATCTAGGAATCTTCGGGAAAGCGAAGTAGAAAATAGAATCAAGGAAGAAATAGACACCAGTAATTTCATGATAAACATCTACCTATATCAAATTCTTGCCATTGTTTTTACTAATATTTTTGTTTCCGTTCATTTAGAATAATGGTTCGAAAAGTGGGGGGTAATTACAGACAAAAAGGGTAATTTGAGGTTTCCAAGTAATGGCAGCTCACAAAGAAAATCCTTTCTGTAGAAAATAATAGAAGCGTCAGAATAGTTAATTTCATAGTCTTTTTTTATTAAAATGCCTCAAATTAGGCAGTTAACTTGTTGGTTTCATATAATACCAGGGATTGGTATATTTAAAGAAGTTACACAATTGACCTTTGGCCTGACAAGTTAAAACAGTAGGCTTTTCCCTAACTAGGCTTCGTGAGTGTCAATTTAACAGCATTGCACGTACCGTACGAGGATGCCATAGCAATGTCTGTCCAGTTTCCAACCCGATCGGGCATAAGGGGTATCCTCACCAACACCAACTGACTTTATTTAATGGGCTAATCAACACACCCCCATTACCCATGGCATTCACATGCAACATAAAGATATCTAAACATTGCTAACCCTTGATGGATTAGGACAAGGGGTAATGTAATAAGCCCAGTTGACAGATCATGGGGTATGGGAAAAAGGTACCAAATAAATTTCTGGGGCTAGGCTATGTTCTCTATGAGCCACATATAATGAGAATGGGCAATACCTATAGGATGGATCAACGAATAATTAAAAACAACATGAGACGCATTCTTGAATCCTCCACGATCAACATGATTGGCAATACCTCAAATTGGTGAGTCGCGGTCTTGAAAAAGCTCAAAAAAGTGACACAATTATTAATAATTAAACATTAGTTATTTTTAAATAATCTTTAGCTAAATTTATAAATATATTTGCTACAGCAAAATCTGAATTACCTATGGGCATCTTACATCTCTCCGCTACCAATCAAATATATTGCTTGCCATTATTTCTTATATATATATATATATATATATATATATATATATATATATATATATATATATATATGCAAATTTTGTTGAAGACCATTGTTATTTCGCCTTAATTAATTTCCTTTGGAAACTTTCTCTTCTTCTAACTATCTTTTTTATTCCATCTTGTAGATGGTAAATTACTTGTCCTGTATTCATCTCTTTTTTTTTTAAATGAATGTGTTTGGTAAAAACCAAATTAAATTGCTGAGCTTTCGATCTTTTTCGATCATCTTCGGAGGGTTTCGATATGTTCTTGCCTCCTTTACTGATGTAATGAGTGGAGTGAGGATCTGACAGAATGAAAGAAAACGATTCTTAAGGGGAATTACATCATTCGAAAGAGGATATAAAACAACATAAGGGTTTCAAATTTCGTTAGAATCGGCTAAATAGTTAAGATGTTATTGCCTAGTAATTCCCGGACTAACCTTGGCAGGAGCTTGGCAATTATATCATTCGAAGGAGAATGTAAAACAACATAAGGGTTTCAAATTTCGTTAGAATCGGCAAAATAGCTACGATATTATTGCCAAATTATTCCAGGACTAATTTTGGGAGCACCATGGCAATTATATCATTCGAAAGAGAATGTAAAACAACATAAGGGTTTCAAACTTCGTTAGAATCGGCTGAATAGTTACGATACTATTGTCAAATACAAATAATTCCCAGACTCACCTTCAGATGCCCCTGTCAATTATATCATTCGAAAGATAATGTAAAACAACATAAGAGTTTCAAATTTCGTTAAAATTGGTCGAATAGTTCCTATGTTATTGCCAAATAATTCCAGGACTAAACTTGGGTGGACCTTGGCAATTATATCATTCGAAAGAGAATGTAAAACAACATATGAGTTTTAAATCTCGTTAGAATTGGCTTAGTATTTACGATGTTATTCCCAAAAAACTTATTGAAAAGTAAAATGCTTACTATCCGACCGACCGCCAACCTACGGACTGACATAGTAACTTATAGAGTCGCACGCGACTAAAATGACCCTCAATGTTTAGGGTGTGTATAAAAGTATGTATTATTTTGAAGGTTTCCATTTACAAGGTGAGTCCATACACTGGCCATAGCTTGGACTCCCTTATTTCTTAACCAAGTAGGTTCGCAAAGCCTCTAATGCATCATGACCTCATCATACGCCTCATATCAGGAAGTATTGGGAATTTGTATTTGTGTGATGTGTGAATGCAAGTGAGGCTGAGTGAATGTGTGAGAGGGTGTATGAATGATTATTAGGGCACATGTGAGGTTACCTGAATGTGTGTGAGGTTGAGTGAATGTGTGAGAGGGTGTATGTGAGAGTGTGTGAATGCGTATTATGGAGCGTGTGAAGTTGCGGGAATGCGTGTGAGCTTAAGTAAATGTGTAAGAGGTTGTATGTGAGGGTGTGTGGGTGCGTATTAGTGGACTTGTAAATTTGCATGAATGCGTGTGAGGCTGAGTGAATATGCGAGAGTGTGTGTATGTGAAGGAGGGTGTATAAATGCGTATTAGGGTGCGTGTAAGGGTGTGTGTATAAAATGTGTGACTGTGTGGGAGTGCGAGTCTTCAATTACATTATTGTTGACAGAATCGTGACGGCACACGAGACATATTTCCGTCTGAGCCTCCCTTTCACTGGGTTTCCCCCCCCCCCCTCCCGAAAAGGGTTTGGAGGGGGCTATGGAAAGGGTGAAGGAGAGTGGAATGATGGAAAAGGGTAGAATGGGGGAATGGAGTAAGACGAAAGGGGTTGGAGGGGTTAGAAATTTGTCTTATAAAAGGTTTAGCGTCAGATGGTTGGGTAGATGGGCGGAATGGGGTGGTGGTGTGAAATGGGGGGTGAATGAAAGGTGATGATGTAGGAAAAAGGTGGACGAATTAAAAGTTTGAGTGATTGAGTGAATGGTGGAGGAGAAGGTAAAAAGTAAAGGTGACAGGGGCAACCTGGAGAGAGAAAAGAGGGTGTATGTGAGAAAGAAGAGCGAAGGTAGAGGTGGAAAAGACGAAGAGCGATGGATTGAGAAGTAAAGGGAGAATTATCTAATACAACGAGGGTTTATTCACTCCGCAAAGTAAGAAGAGAAAGTAAGAATGAAAGAGATGAATGAATAAAAAGAGGAATGAAGAAGTTCTGGTAGAGAAAGAACTATCAAAACCAGTTCAACCTGAAACGAGGGGGTTGGAAGGGTACATCAAAGTACTCACGAACAAAGGTGTCAAAGAGAACAAGGATGTTTACATCTACCAGTTTCCTCAAAGTGTGGTAGGGGCACGTAGACGCCCCCCAAAATACCCCTCCTTCCCAGCCTTTTTATGCCCTAAAAGGTATTCAGAGGTAAAATTCTGTCCCTCCCCTATAGGGAGGTGCACGATCGTACCGTTGAGTACTTGTGTTGTTTGTACGAACTTGTTTTTAGAACTATCACACACTCCCGGTCTAAGTATTTATAGTTGACAGCCTTTCATAATCCAGTGTTTTTCATCCCCAGGCAATGGCTTCCACCCCCCCCCCCTCTACGTGGGGAGCTTGCGCTTCGCTACTAAGATTAAAATTTAAAATCTAAAAAAAAGCAGCCATGGTTAAATTTTTATAAATTTTCTGAACTTCGTCAATTATAATAATTTTAAAAAGGAACTCTAAACTAAATTTCCCCACTTTCAAAATATCACGTTGCTAAAATATAGAGTTATAGGAGAAGATATATAGAAATAAATTTTCTGAACTTCACCATTTGTAATTCTTTTGGTTTTAAAAAATTCACAAAATTTCGATACTTAGATTTATTTCTGAACTTCACCATTTTGTTTTTAGATATTATAAAAGAATTATTAGAAATAACTGATAAAAAACATGAGTCATAACCAAACTAAGATGAAATTATTATTCAAATACTAAAAAAAAATTCCCCTTCTTAAATTATAGAGTTAGTGATGGTTTACACCTGGTAATTATACCTTGCTAATTATTAGCAAAAGCATAGTTCATAATTTTATGTATATAAATTGCTAAAAAAATCGATTAAGATGTACGAAATGAGTCTCTCATCCTGCGATTGCCAATCTACATTTTTGCTACATCTCATTGATAAAAGAATGCAATATAGTGAAGTCATTAAGTGTGCTATTGTATTTCGAGACGGGAAACAGGTGTGGAGAAATATCATAGTGAGAAACAATCTCACGGCCATCAGTTCAGACAATCATACGCAAGTATAGACAATGCAAAAGTTAAAACTGGGCCAAAATTGAAGGTACGAGTAAGTTAAGGTTGTCTCACACTCCACTAAGAAGCAAATATCTCAATATAGGGTTGACGCTGGTGTTAATGTTTTAAAGATAAACATGAAGCGATTTTCATACCAAAATGACTTCCACAACTACCGTGGTACAAAGAAGCTACATCTTCTTACAGCATGGTGGAGGAGTGTAATATAAGAGGGTTGGTTTGATGCTAATGGAACAGCAACAAATTTTTTATTTCAAAGAAGCAATGAGGAAATATTATTTGAAGTTCTGAAAGAAAACCTAACATTGGCAGGGAAACTGATGTTGGGTAGGCAGTTTTACTGTCTAAAGGTTTATAATCAAAACCATACGCAGCCTGTAGTGAACGAATGGTTTAAAGATTGCAAAATTATTTGTTTAAATCCTATCACAAAAGTCAGATCTAAACATCATAGAAAATCTGTGAAAATATTTTAACAAACAACAAACGCCTTCACGTACTGTAATGGATTATCCTTTCTCCTAAAGCATCTTTTAGTCCCTACCAACACAAAATCACATTTTTTGCATGAGAATCCCACCTTAAACATCTACACTTTTTCATACAATCTGACAACACTCTTCCTTCCTAGCGTCCCTTTCAATAAGCACATTTCAACTCGTGCCCAACGTCTCACACTAACAAGGTTTACATAGTGTAGGTTAAAGTGGCAAAAATAATTTTTCTTTCATTTTAAATTTTATCGAGAGGTGTAATAAGCTACCGAACCGCCTTAACTTCTACACCTACTTCAATACTAAGAGACCCAACGAATAAAGACGACTTTATACTGTAAGGAAGAGTTCTATAAGTTATTAGAAAACTACAGCAATTATTTGATAGTTATAATTGCTAACAAACTCCATACACCAAAATATTCATTATTATTTTTCCTATGTGAATGTAATCCTTTGCTCTGTATTCAATTCTGTAATGGGCTCAAATAAATCCATCCAGAGTCCAGAACACGTAGGAATGGATTTTTTAATTGCCCTTCGAATATCACCGTAATTATTCAAATATTAATAGAATTGATAATTAATAAACATATTATGTATATTTAAACTTCTGCTACGAACTGTTTGCTACGCAAGAGTTTGTAGATAACTCAAGATTACCGAAGACAAAGGATATCTGGAGTATTACGGAAATATCTGAGATTAGTAAAGGGATAGATAATTTCTCTAATATATATTGACTATACAGGAATACTAGGGATGTAGGTGTTATTGGAGTGTTTTAAGTGGGTTTTATGTTAACTTCAAAAGCAATGTACGAGGGGCGGTCAATAAGTTTTGGAATTTGGATATAAGGAAACGAAATATGAGGAAAAGTGTTTTATTATTTTCTAATATAACTACCCTCGACTTTAATGCACTTGTGCCACTTGTTCCTGAGGCTTTGAATTCCCGACAACCAGAAATCTCCCGACTGTTGTCCAATCCACTCCTGGATGGCGAGCTGGACATCTTCATCGTCCCCAAACCAGCATCCACACAGTGCAGCCTTGAGCTGGCGGAATAAAAAGTAGTCGCTAGGGGCCAGATCTGGTTGAGCTCCTCGAATCCGCACTCGCGCAGGGCAGCTTGTGCAACTTTGGCCTTGTGGACAGGGGCATTTTCGTGGAGGAGCAGGACACCGCGTGTCAACTAGCCGCGCACCTTCTGACGGATGCACTTCTTCAACCCAGCCAGTTCCTCGGCGTAATATTGGCCTGTGATGGTCCTTCCACGAGGCGCATAGTCCACCATCAACATTCTCTCAGAATCCCAGAAGATGGTGGCCATGATCTTCCCGGCTGAGGGTTGGGTCCGGAACTTGATGGGGGTCGGAGAGCCCCTGTGCTTCCAGGCCATGCTTTCGAGCTTGGTTTCGGGATCTCAAAAATGGACCCACGTTTCATCACCTGTGAATATGTGTGACTCGAATCCCACCGGGTCTTAGTTGTACAGGAGCAGCAGTTCCTCCGAACTTTAACGACGTTGAAGTCGATCATGGGGCGTGAGGTTTCTAGGGAACCAACGGGCAAAGACCTTGGTCAATGGCCAAATTGTCGTGGATGATGTTGATAACACTTCCATGTGATATTTCAAGTTGTCGCGCGATTTCTTCGACCTTCACCCGTCGATTTTTGAGGATCATCCTCTTAACACGGGCCACATTGTCCTCGTTGGTCACGTCTGACGGGCGTCCTGGACAGGGGTCATCTTCAAAGGACTCACAACCATGGCGGAACTCCCTATTCCAGCGAGCAATGGTTGCATAGGAAGGAGCGGTGTCGGTGTACTCTTCAACCATGCCTTCATGGATCTCTTTTGCATTCTTGTCTTTCTTGGTCAAAAGTTTGATCACTGCGCGGTGCTCAACCTTCTCCATTGTCGAAAAATTTGTGACTGACGATCTGCGATCAGCTATTGCTTCTTAAATAGACGAGACAGGAGCGTGTGGCTGCAGGTCCTGACTTGTCATAACTTGTCCTAACACCCCCACAAACAGCCATCCCCTTTCCTCCGTTTTGGCCCTACCGATTCGCAAAACTCATTAACCGCCCCTCGTATGTAGATCAAGTGAAGTCGTGAAGATGTACGAAAGCTATTTCAAAATCAGGAAAGAGAATTTGAATGATGGAGCTTGGGGGTAAAAGGGAAAATAAAATAAACGAAGACAAAACAAACATGTAGAAGAAGATGTAACTTGAGAGAAGTGGGAAATTTTAAAGCTCAAACTGGACCATGAAAAAAATCCAGTAATAATATTACAGGAAGGGGTGGGGGGATAACATCAAATTAGAGTCTAAAAAGCCTGTAACTCCTCTTACAAAATATGCCGGCATCAGTCCAGAAAAGAAAGCGCAAGAACTCGGATACCAAAAGATTCACCCATTCAGATATCCCCTTAATGAAAGGAGGTATAACAAGAACACTATATTGGAATGAGACAGTAAAATATCGACTATCGAATAACAATAATAACGATGACAATAATAACTGTTGTCACTCCTGCATCCAAGAGCACCACTACTCTCAACTATAAAGTGCCTTGGTGTCTGGGGAACCAGACGATCTTGCAATCCTTCTCCCATCTCCTTTATCATGCAGCTCGGACGCCATTTTCATGTACTGAGTGTAGGGAAGAGCGAAACGCCGGTAAGGTTGTTCAGTCTGTTTGGAGAGCAGGGCCACTCATTAGCGCGTTCGTTCCTAACAACATCAACATGCCCAGGGTGTCAGCAGAAAATAATCTAGACATTCCCCCGACACGAAGCAACCGTAGCGTCATTGATGTTGTGAACGTCACTCGCTTCTTTGTCACTCGCTGAACCCTTACCGAACCCTGGTCGGGCAGCTCTTCAGTAATATCCCCAACGAAATAGTTTACCAAGTTGCTTGAAGTACACTAACCTTTTAAGAAAGTCCATGGCAGAGGATATGTTTACCCGCAGCTCCATACCATTGAAAATCCAAAGTCCATTCAAAATGGCGCTCTGAACATGGATGGCTACATTATCCAAGAAACCCCAATAATCTCGGTCCTTGCACTAACAGAAGATGATTTGGGAGAACTTTGTCCAATCAGTCGCGCGGATGATGAAAAGGCGCTTGAAACAGCAGGCTCGAAGATCCCCAGTAGCTTCTTGATGAGTTGTTTCGTGGCTCCCTAAGCTCTTTTTTTCTTTTTTGGAGGAGATAGTGGTGTCTCCATGCTCTGTTATTCTTCATGAGAGCTCCTAGACCCCGGACCATCCCGCTTCAGCCTGTTCCCTCGCTGAAAGGAAAAAGGACCCACCCGCACCTGGAGCTTAAAGGGAGAGGAAAAGCCCGTGTTCTCTTTTCTTTCCCTTTTTTTAGTGACCTAATGCCTTCGCCAGGGCATTGCTCAGGAGCGAAATCGGGCTTGTAGGTGGCTCTTACTCAACCTTGATGTTCTGTAGGAGATGGCTCCGCCATCTGAAGCGGAGCTACATTAGTCCCGTTATCGGGAACTTCGCTCATAATTGCGATGCCTCCATGGAGACATTCCTCTCGAAGCATCGGGCGCCCCATGAGGGACCTTTCTCTTTTGATGTTTACTAGTCTGGTACTCTCTTCCGTGTCGTCTTTTGCACCTCTTTTGAATCTCCCACAATCTTTTTTCAGTTCCCCTTGGTGCACTGCGGTCAGGGTGACGTACTGCTCTCCCAAGCCTTAGTTATAGCAGGGCAATGCGCCTATTACAGCCCTCTTCGCAGTGCAATTACTTCATTGTTAGTGGAAAGAAAGGCAATTATTATTTGAGACTGAATTCCTAGATTGGATCTTTGTCAATTTTAAAGCAGGGGGGTCTTTTATTGCCAAGCAAAGGCATGTTAATGAAAGCCGTGTGTCGTTTCCGAGTATTCTTGTCTTATGATTATTCAGACATATCTGATGAATTTTTCATTCCTTTAACTTTACCATTTTTAATGAAGTTTTCAAAAACTTTCAGGAGCCATTCCAGTTGGCTGTTTACTTAAAAAAAATCGAATAAGTTGAAAAGTTTCAGAAATTGAAGTGATTGCAAGTGCGCTGAACGAAGTATGATTAACTCTTAAATGTTAGGTCGAGCTTAGTACTATTTCTTACCAAAGTGATGAGGTTATGTGAAAGATATCCAGTCATGTATTTAGTTACCATAGTACCAAGCTCTTATAAGACATTACAATTCTCATTTCATTCACCTAAATTTCGAATCGCAAGTTGCTAATATACAAGTTAGAGAACTGTTTCAATGCTAAATTATCTATTCATCAAGATACCTACTAAAGTACTATGGTGGTAAATTACTACTGTGGTCCATTGCCAGATTGCCCTAGAACAGTCGTTTTCAATCTTTTTCTGACAGTGGCACCCTAATTGTTATCTAGAAGTAGCCGTGGCGCCCCACTATAAAATAATTTACGTATAAATACTTAATTACGTGGAAAGAATTAAAAATTAACCACGATTGAGAATTATACTAATTTAATCAAAATAAAACATAAAAATTTTAAAATATATAAATTTTACCTTAAAAAAATTTGATTAGAAATTTGAGCTTGATGATTATAACATAATTCTTTACCGTTGGGGCGTAAAGTTACAAGGCAACTCTCAATTCTTCTTTCCCTGTCTGCGATCTTTCTCTTTTCGTCATTTTTATGTTGCATGATGCAACATAAATACTTTCAAGTGTTGTTAGATTTTTTTATAAATGTTTGAAATACATATTTTTTTTGCAATTTAGGCACTTTAAAAAATGATTTATTAGTAGCTTCTGTGGTATCCTGGTTGAAGCCACTGCCACAGAGGTTTCGTAACTATAGTGTTATATTACCAGAATGCCAAGATCTATGCAAATAAACTGTTCCTTTTTCAAGTGAGCTATTTAGTAGGAGCTATTTAAAACTAGTAAGGTGGCTAGTTGTCAATATGCTAAATCATCATGTAATCTAGCAGGTGTGGAGAAGTGTATTAACCCAAAACTACAGTGTTGACAACTTGCTCTGAAAGTGAGTTGAGAGGGGAATCCAGATGGATGTCGAGGAGAAAAATTAATACATCTATATTTATTGAGTTCTCATTAAATACTCAAATTAGATAATTAATGAGTGTTCATTTAATACTCAAATTCTAAAAAAATGAGTGTTCATTTAATACTCAAATTCTAAAAAATGTTTGTCCATTTAATACTCGAGTTCTGAAAAAAATGAGTGTTCATTTAATACTCAAATTCTAAAAAATGTGTGTCCATTTAATACTCGAGTTCTGAAAAAAATGAGTGTTCATTTAATACTCAAATTCTAAAAAATGAGTGTTCATTTAATACTCAAATTCTAAAAAATGAGTGTTCAGTTAATACTCAAGTTCTGAAAAAATTGAGTGTTCATTTAATACTCAAATTCTTAAAAAAATGAGCGTGCATTTAATACTCAAATTCTAAATAATGAGTGTTCATTTAATACTCAAGTTCTGAAAAAAATGAGTGTTCATTTAATACTCAAATTCTAAAAAAATGAGTGTCTATTTAATACTCAAATTCTAACATAATGAGTGTCCATTTAATACTTAAATTCAAACATAATGAGTGCTCATTTAATACTCAAGTTCTAAAAAAAATGAGTGTTCATTTGATACTCAAGTTCTGAAAAAAATGAGCGTTCATTTAATACTCAAATTCTGAAAAATGAGTGTTCATTTAATAACAAGTTCTGAAAAAAATGAGAGTTCATTTAAAACTCAAATTCTAAAAAAATGAGTGTCCATTTAATACTGCAATTGGAACATAATGATTGTTTATTTAATTCTCAAATTCTAAACAAATGAGTGTTCATTCAATACTCAAATTCTAACATAATGAGTGGTCATTTAATACTCAATTTCTAAAAAAAATGAGTGTTCATTTAATACTCAAATTCTAAAAAAATGAGTGTCCATTTAATACTCAAATTCTAAAAAAATGAGTGTTCATTTAATACTCAAATTCTAAAAAAAATGAGTGTTCATTTAATACTCAAATTCTAACATAATGAGTGTTCATTTAATACTCAAATTCTTGCATAATGAGTGTCAATTTAATAATCAAATTCTAACATAATGAGTATTCATTTAATACTCAATTTGCAAAAAAAAAATGAGTGTTGATTCAATACTCAAATTCTAAAAAAATGAGTGTTCATTTAATACTCAAATTCTAAAAAAATGAGTGTTCATTTAATACTCAAATTCTAACATAATGAGTGTTCATTTAATTCTCAAATTCTAACATAATGAGTGTTCATTTGATACTCAAATTCTAAACAAATGAGTGTCCATTTAATACTTAAATTCTAACATAATGAGTGTTCATTTAATACTCAATTTCTAAAAAAATAAGTGTTCATTTAATACTCAAATTCTAAAAAAAATGAGTGTCCATTTAATAATACTCAAATTCTGAAAAAAATGAGTGTTTAGTTAATAAACAAATTCTAACATAATGAGTATTCATTTAATACTCTTTTCTAAAAAAATGAGTGTCGATTTAATAATCAAGTTCTAAAAAAATGAGTGTTCATTTAATAGCTTAATTCTAAAAAAATGAGTGTCCATTTAATACTCAAATTCTAACATAATGAGTGTTTATTTAATTCTCAAATTCTAAACAAATGAGTGTCCATTTAATACTCAAATTCTAACACAATGAGTGTTCATTTAATACTTAATTTCTAAAAAAATGAGTGTTCATTTAATACTCAAATTCTAAAAAAATGAGTGTCCATTTAATAATACTTAAATTCTGAAAAAAATGAGTGTTTAGTTAATAAACAAATTCTAACATAATGAGTATTCATTTAATACTCAAGTTCTAAAAAAATGAGTGTCGATTTAATAATCAAGTTCTAAAAAAAATGAGTGTTCATTTAATACCTTAATTCAAAAAAATGAGTGTCCATTTAATACTCAAATTCTAACATAATGAGTGTTCATTTAATTCTCAAATTCTGAACAAATGAGTGTTTATTTAATACTCAAATTCTAACATATTTAGTGTTCATTTAATACTCAATTTTTAAAAAAATGAGTGTTCATTCAATACTCAAATTCTAAAAAAAATGAGTTTCCATTTAATTATACTAAAATTCTAAAAAAATGAGTGTTCATTTAATACACAAATTCTAGCATAATGAGTCTTCATTTAATACTCAAGTTCTAAAGAAATGAGTGTTCATTTAATACTAAAGTTCTAAAAAAATGAGTGTTCATTTAATACTCAAATTCTAACATAATGAGTGTTTATTTAATACTCAATTTCTAAAAAATGAGTGTTCATTTAATACTTAAATTCTAAAAAATAGGTGTTCATTTAATACTCAAGTTCTGAAAAAAATAAGTGTTCATTTAATACTCAAATTCTAAAAAAATGAGTGTCCATTTAATACTCAAATTCTTGCATAATGAGTGTCAATTTAATACTCAAATTCTAACATAATGAGTATTCATTTAATACTCAATTTGCAAAAAAAAATGAGTGTTCATTTATTACTCAAGTTCTGAAAATAATGAGTGTTCATTTGATACTCAAGTTCTGAAAAAATGAATGTTCATTTAATACTCAAATTCTAACATAATGAGCGTCCATTTAATACTCAAATTCTAAAAAAATAAGTATTCATTTAATACTCAAATTCTAACATAATAAGTGTTCATTTAATACTCAAATTCTAACATAATAAGTGTTCATTTAATACTCAAATTATAAAAAAATGAGTGTTCATTAAATACACAAATTCTAACATAATGAGTGTTCATTTAATACTCAAGTTCTAAATAAATGAGTGTTCATTTAATACTCAAGTTCTGAAAAAATGAGTGTTCATTTAATACGAAAATGCTTAAAAAAATGAGTTCATTTAATAGGAAAATTATTTAAGAAATCAAGGCTCATTTAATAGGAAAATTAAATAGGAAATGAGTACTTATTAAATTAGAAAATTAGATCAGAAATGAGTGCTCATTTAATGTACATATTATATAATAAATGAGAGCTCATTTAGTGCACAAATTGAATAAGAAATGATTGTTCATTAATAGGAAAATTAGATAAGAAATGATTGTTCATTTAATGCACAAATTCGCTAAAATTGACTGCTCAATTAAAACTAAAATTAGCTAAGATATGAGTGATATTTAATACATAAATTAGATTTGGTCCTCATTTGATAGGAATTTCCTTCAGCCCAGCGTGGTTTTATGAAAACCTTGCCATTTTGGTCAGTTGCCAAGGTGACGAGAAAGAACTACGCGACTGTCCTTTGCTTATCAACCACTCGGAGAAGCTTCAAGTACTCACTAAACTTCAAAGTCAACCTTCAAATTTTGAAGATTAGCCGCGGACAAACTCATTATCTCTCCTCCTTTTGGCCAAAACAC
Organism: Ceratothoa steindachneri; assembly: GCA_963969495.1. NCBI lineage: Eukaryota > Metazoa > Arthropoda > Malacostraca > Isopoda > Cymothoidae > Ceratothoa > Ceratothoa steindachneri. The sequence goes on along the minus strand of OZ018338.1, from coordinate 23,287,615 downwards.
ACACACACACACACACACATATATATATATATATATATATATATATATATATATATATATATATATATATATATATATATATATATATATATATGCAAAACATCCCAGAAGAAAATGAAAGGCGGACTCCAAGTACTTTCCAACATATCAAAACGCTCCGTAGATGGTCGAATAAGATCGAAAGCTCAGCAATTTAATTTGGTTTTTACCAAACACATTCATTTAAAAAATGAGATGAATACTGGACAAGTGATCCACCGTCTACAAGATGGAATAAAAAAGATAGTTAGAAGAAGACAAAGTTGTCAAAGGAAATAAATTAAGGTGAAATACACCATGGTTTTCAACAAAATTTGCATATATATATATATATATATATATATATATATATATATATATATATATATATATATATATATATATATATATATATATATATATATATATATATATATATATATATATATATATATATATATATATATATATATATATATATATATATATATATATATATATAGTGTAGTTGGGTACCAGTTTTTCTTGAATGCAAATTTTGTTGAAGACCATTGTGTATTTCGCCTTATTATTTTCCTTTGGCAACTTTCTCTTCTTCTAACTATCTTTTTTATTCCATCTTGTAGATGTTGGATAACTTGTCCTGTGTTCATCTCTTTTTAAAATGAATGTGTTTGGTAAAAACCAAATTAGATTGCTGAGCTTTCGATCTTTTTCGATCATCTTCTGAGGGTTTTGAAATGTTCTTGCCTCCTGTACCAATGTAATGAGTGGAGTAAGGATCTGGCAGAACAGAACAGAACAGAAGAAAAGGTGTGAGAGAGTGTAAAAGGCTATTGCGTCCAGAGCTATCCCGCCTCATCTCCTCTCTTCTGGCCTACTATCTGGACCAGAAGTGAGAAGAAGGGACCAGAGAGCCCGGACTCCTCCTATTTTCCCTTTCCCCACTCCTTGCACCTTGCGGCACCGGTGAGAGGGTAACAGGGAAAAGAGGAGGAGAAGGACAGAGAGAGGAAGAGGAAAGGGAGCGATAGTATAGCAAGAAACTAGTAGAAGATCAAACAGATGACCTAGGTGGTCTTGACCCTACATCTAATACGTGGTGCTAATACTACGATGTGTATCACCCACCCACGTATATTTGTAGAGCCCGTTAAGAAAGACAGTAACCAAGAGTTAATGAGGAATGGAAAAAAGTTAGTGGTGTGCGGTGAGCCGCAAGGTGCTTGGAGGTCAAGCTAATCTCTGTCCACTTTAATGGGTTAGAAGTTGGAGTTATAGTTATAGAGGGAGTACCTGAGATCCAGGTGTCTGTGCTTTCCGTTTTTGTTACCTAGTACTTATAGTTGGCGTTCAAACCGTTATTAGTGTGTGTTTGTTTTTAAGTAACATTTGTTTGTTTTTCTCTAATGTTATGTTGTATTCTAACTAACTATTCTTGCATGTATGTTTTCCCTTTTATCTTTTCGCTTTCACATTTTCTGTCTCTCAAGGGTGTGTGTTACCCTTTACTTCGTCGCTTTGCCGTATCTCTCTATCTGTTGTCACGTCCGGTTATGTATCCTTCCTGCTATGTGTGGATGTCTTCTTCTTCGTCGTCCTCATTTCCGATCCTCGTCCTGCTTGGGAAGAGTCGGTGAGGCCTCCAGTCTACTCCCAGTTCTATTTGCGTTGAAAGTTCGTCTCCAATTTCGTCATGTGTCCTCTTGATGACTCCTTTTGCTCTATTCATGATTATCCTGTTTAAGGGCTCGACGTTGGCTTCCTTTTGTAGTTCTTCGATCCTTCTCATCTCGGCCATTCTTGTATTTGTCACTAGGTATATTGCTTTGTTCTGGACTCTTTGTAGTTCAAGCAGTTTAGTTCTTGAAAAGGTACACATTGTGATTGCTAGATAGATCAGTGTTGGTTGGATAATCGCATTTTAAATCTTCTTTTTTATTCTCTTGACTTAAATTTCTCAATTTATACAGGAGTACTAGTCCTCTTTTTGCTTTCCGTACTCTCTCGGCTACGTGTTTCGTGCAACCGGATTTCGTTATTGTCAAACCTAATACTTTACAGTCGTTACTGTATCCATATCTTACATTGTCCACATTGATGTCTACTACTTTTCTTCTATATATGGGAACTATTTTAAATTTTTCTCTGTTCGTAATGATTTTCCATCTGCGTTCGTATTCGTTAATTCTTCGAATTTCTTCTGCCGTCGCTCTTGCTTGAAATTGAGCGTGCCTGTATGGAGACACCACAACTTGGGTGATATCATCCGCAAATTGTATGTTCATACATCCCTTCATCATGGAGGAGGGATGTCCGCTGTATATACAGCGTATAATAACGAACTTAGGCAACCGCCCTGGGGAACTCTAGTCTCCAGCTTAAAGGGCTTCCCTTGGTGATTACCCATGTCTATATACGCGTATCTATCAGCTACATAGTTGCATAGCAACCTTTCCAGCTGACTGCTTATCCGAGCCGAAGTATTTTATATTGTATGCCTTTTTGCCATACTTTGTCGAACGCTTTGGACACGGCTCTACATACTATGTCCACACTCCTCTTTTCGCCTTTGGCCTTGGCTATTTTCTCCATAATTAAACAGAGCGCCATATCCGTGCTCCTGTTCTTCCGGAATCTAAATTGGCACTCATTGTACAGGCCGTTCTCCACCAGATGTTGAATAGGTTCTTCAATCCCTCCAAGATGTTATTGGTCGCTTCTGTGTAGTTTTTCTTTGTGAGTCCTGAGACTCCCGGCGCCTTTTGTTTCAAGCTGCTTATGCTATCCTTTAGTTCATGTACGAATAATGAAGCATCATTTCCCTCATTATTACTTCTCGTTATGTCAACCGAATCATAGTGTTGACTTCTGGCCGTTGTCTGGTTGAGTTCTTCGACAATTACGTTCTCAAAATCAGTGTCGAAATTTTCATTCTCTTCTTCGCTGATTCTAAAAACGTTTTTCCAGTATTCTTTGAAAGCTATTTCTATCTCGCTTTAGTCCTCAATTAGTATCCCTCTCTCATCTTTAATCTTGATCTTCTCCTTTGCTGGTTTTTCCTTCATTCTATCTACCCATTTCCAAAATTTCTTTGGGGATTCTTCGACATCTAACTTCCTGACCTGGTCGTTCTAATATTCTTGTTGCTTATCGCTTATCATTTGCGTTAATTTTTTTTTATTTCTTCTAAGTTGGTTGTATAGGTCTCTACTAAGTCCTTCCCTCCGTATTTGTTCAGAGATAAGTCTTATTTCCGTATTTTTATTTATTATTTCCTGTGACCATCTAAAGTTTTTGATTGTTTTAAAGGCTCTTTTTGGAACTGCCTTTTCGTCTGCTCTAATCAGCGTACTCCTAATTTCTCTAAGTCCCTCGTTGATTTCTTCTATAGTCGCCTCGATGAAAGTCCTTGGTTCATATTCCCTTCAAACTTCATTGTACTCTGTCCAGTCTGCCTGGTGATAGGCTTTCCATTTCTTACCTGGCTTCTGTATGGGATTCTGGTGAATGGTAACTAGTGTAGCTATGTGGTCGCTGAACGGTATGTCAACCGGTTCTAAGTAAAAATTAAATGGCAAGTTAAAGTTTGCGGGAAGATATCTGGCTTACTTATCGTTCTGTTATGTATATATGTGGGAAAAGCTGGCCCCAGTCTTTGGAGCATTCTCCTATCCAGCATCGTTTTCAAATGCCTGCCCGCGTTGTTGTTTGTTCTATATCCGTTTTCCGCGCAGTGTGCGTTCAAGTCTCCCATAAATATGACTGGGTTTCTGTTATTAAAAAGCTTAGTGAAGTTAGCAATTGGTAATCCGTCTCTTCTTGTGGGTTGGTACCCCATAGCTATTATAAGACTAGTTAGTTCTAATTTCATCTCAACTGCTGCATAGGATTTGGTTAGTTCTTGGTGAGTCTTACAGTCTAGTTCCTTTTTGATCGCAATTGCTACTCCATCGTGTCTTTGTCTCGAGGGATTCGTTGCTACAACGTTGTAATTCTATATTTTTATTTTTACTTCTGTTTCTAGGTCTAATCCGTGGCCATATATTAAAATAACATCTGGTTCTAGCTCTCGAAAGATATTTCCGTATATGCATTTTTTACCTATCCAATCGTTAGTATTAATTTGAAGTATTTCCAGTTTACATTTGTCCATTTTGATATTCCTTTTGGGGTTTCCGTTTGTCTCTTTAGGTCTTGTTTATCGTTTCTTCTTCTTTCTCTCGTTCTGTTCCCCTCTACACATGATTACTTCCCTTCCTTTCTGCGATAGTGATGTCGACGGGATCGGGGATTGTTGCTGTTGGGTCGATGTCTTATGTGAGCTGGATCTGGATCTTCTTTTCTTTTGGGCTTTTCTTCTGGCGACTCTAACCTCCTGGGCGGATTCTTCCGTGCTGCTATCCGATTCAGTTTCCTCAGTATTTGAATCTTCATTCTTTTCCTCCTGCGGTTTTGTTCTTCGACTAGTACTTTTGTTGTTTTGTCACTAATCTTCACCTTAAATATTGCTGACGAGCCCACATCCTTGGGAAAGTTCATGGGTTCTAAATAATGTTTAATCGGCCCATTACATTTATTTTTTAGGGTAAGGTTAGGTTAGGTTATATAACCAAAAAGTACCCAAATCGGAAGTTTTCCTCCTCCATAACTCTATATTTTAAGAACAAGATTTTTTGAAGGTTTGAATAAGAATTTTTCTTTTAGTTCAGTTGTCATCTATGTAAGTACCTATATTTAAGGTTTTGTTCCAAGTTATTTCTAATAATTCGTTTATAATATTATCCAGGCAATGGCTTCGCCACTTACTCCCCCCTATGGGGGGAGCTTTCACGTCACTACTAAGATTAAAATTAAAATCTAAAAAAAAGCAACCATGGTTAAATTTTTATAAATTTTCTGAACTTCGCCAATTATAATCATGATCATTATCATCATCATCATCATCACTAACTCTATAATTTAAGAAGGGGATTTTTTTGAGTATTTGAATAATAATTTCATCTTAGTTTGGTTATGACTTATGTATTTTTATTAAAGTTATTTCTAATAATTCTTTTATAATATCAAAAAACAAAATGATAAAGTTCAGAAATAAATATAAGTATCGAAATTTTGTGAATTTTTTAAAACCAAAGAATTACAATTGGCGAAGCTCAGAAAATTTATAAAATTTTAACCATGGCTGCTTTTTTTAGATTTTAGATTTTAATCTTAGCAGCGAAACGCAAGCCATTGCCTGGTAGTTATAGAAGAAAATATATAAAAATAAATTTTCTGAACTTCATCATTTGTAATTCTTATGTTTTTAAAAATTCACAAAATTTCGATACTTATATTTTTTTTCTGAACTTCACCATTTTGTTTTATATTATAAAAGAATTATTAATAACTCTGATAAAAAACATAAGTCATAACCAAACTAAGATGAAATTATTATTAAAATACTCCAAAAAATCCCCTTCTTAAATTATAGAGTTAGCGATGATATATATATATATATATATATATATATATATATATATATATATATATATATATATATATATATATATACATGGTGAAAGCTAAGATGCCAATGTCTAATGGAATAGAGAAAGTTAATATTTGAATTCGTGGTAAGAAATATATATCTTAACTTTAAATCTCAGTAATACATTACGAAAATTTGAACAAAAATAGTTTTTAAAATAATGAAAACTAAAAAAAAAAATCTCATTTACTTCTCTTAAAACTTCTTATTGACCCTAGACTAAACCCAGCAGAAATAAAGACCGGAGATTCATTATGACTTTGTGACCCGCCCAAATTTTGAAACTTTAAATATACTTTAAACAATTTATTAAATATTTGGAATTTTTTTTTCTATTTTATGATATCTTAAAATATTTATTTAGTTTTATTTCAATTTTCAATTTTTCTGAGATTAAGTCCTTGAAGTTTAAAGGTCAGCTTAGCTTAAGAATACGAGAATATTGGCGCTAATGAGAAGAGGCATAGTGTATCCCTAAACATTGACAGTGTGAGGTTGAGCACGCACGAACAGGGTCACTAACGCTCTCTGGTAAAAGACGGGAGAGAACAGACGCAAAAAGAAAATTAATACAATGGGGGTCGGGAAAGAGGCCGAATGATAATGGTTGGCAAAATTCTGGATACATTTTGGGAACGCTTTGTAATATCCCCATACATGCATTTAATTCAGTTGTGTTGGGTTGTAAGTGAGGATGAAAAGCACTTTAACCTCCACCTCAACCTAATTCAAGAGTATTGAACGTATTTACGTGATTATTAATACTTATTACCCCCGATTCTTTTTCCATTCCACTATTCATTCCATTTTTTCCTATGACACTTTGCCCTTTCCTTACTAGATCATATACTAGTTTTATATTAGTATTATTACTTCATCATTAGTATTATCATCATTATTATTATTGTCATCATCATAATCACCATCATTATTATTATTATTATCGTAGTTTTTACACTCTTTCTTGTGTTTGGAGTAAAGTAGACCACTGCCTGTTTAGGTGCGGATCGTAAAGCGCCAAATTCCACCTCTTCTAGCTGGTGCCTACTTTCTCCAAGTCTTTCTTTGCTGCCCCCCCCCCCCTCTCTCTCTCACATTTATACATGCGTACACCATGTTCCAGGGTGGTTATGGTAATAGTACTTCTAACCTCGTCTCTACCAAACATTATTTCGCTTTTTGATTATATAAAGAATTGTTGTTTTATGTTAAATAAGACATAAAAAGATAAGAGAGGTAGAGAGAGTAGTTTATAAACAAAGACAACAAAATCAGCAGTGATAATAAGAACACGCTCCTCTTTATCAAAAACAAATATAGAAATAGAAACAAGTGCAAAAACAGGAAAAAAATACATCAACAACAATCGTAGTAGCAACACCCTGAGAAACCTGTTTTCCACCCGAAATGTTGGAGTTCCCAAATTGTGGAATCCTCTTATTGGCTCACGGCCACAACCACATCTTCCTCCCATTGTAGTTTATGATTAAAGTGTGACAGAAAACCCCAAACAAGCGGAAAAAATTACCATCAAACAGACGGATTAAAAGTAAAATAGAGATGAAAGGGGAACTGATAGATACAAGTACACTCAATCTCACATGACCTAAGAGCTCTACCTATTATCCCGTCCTTTTAAGGTCTAAATTTCACTGTTACTTATTGTAGTAACACTCCAAACAACACCAGGCTCTACCTGGTGAACCCAGTCCCCTTCCTGACCACACACACACGTACATACATGTATATGCACACAGGCTGGCTATACATAAAAAAACAGCTCATGTATAACCGCAAGTTGCCTTTGACCGGCGCGATTTGCCACGGGCGTAAGGGTACTTTCGGGAGAGAGGGAGAGAAAGAGAGTGAGAAAGAGAATGTAAGCGGTAAGAAAGAGAAAATGAGTGGAGTCGGTAATGTGTAGATGAAATATCACTCCAATTCCAAGAGAGTGAGAAAGAGAATGTAAGCGGTAAGAAAGAGAAAAGGAGTGGAGTCGGTAATGTGTAGATGAAATATCACTCCAATTCCCACATTTCGCTCTCTTCCCTACAGGGTGTGCGTGAGGGGGTGGGGTTCGATATTGTTAGGTGTCTGTGCCTCTTCCTACGAACGCTTTTTTCGTAGAGGTTTATAACACCCCATCCCTAGACTCAAAGGGGGTTTGCTTTCACACTTCTTAACCCCTTTCACTATTTCACTCCTTTCTGCCACCCCCCTAATCCAATCCCACTCAGAGTAAATATTACCCTTGTTGGTCACATTTATTTCCCTCCCAGTACAAAGTGAAGCCAACCTTGAAATGAAGGGACTCCCCCAGACTATCCTACGTATCTCTCTCCTGATAAATCACTCCTCCTTCCTCACATCTCACAAGAAGACCAACCCTAAGTGGGAAACCGAAGCATTCCCAAAGAGCTGCGCATCCTCCAAGTTAAACACATTTCCACAATTCCCAACTTCACCACTTTTAAAATAAACGATTTGTAAAATGACGCTCACATCTTCCTCAAGTCTCTAAAAGGATTCTTATAACGAAGAGAAACGAATTAAGTAAAAATGTATGGGAAGTACATAGACCAAATACCCATAATTGGTGGTTAACAGCTAATTAGGGCACTGAGAAACGGAAAATATATACTAAGAAATAAAAACGGAGAAAAAAATTTAGGAGCAAATAAATTGTTTTTATCAATGTTCGCAAAGTTGAAACTCATTTTCAAAGTACAAGGAAATCAAATTATTTATATCGCACTTTTCAAAAGGTTTCGGACAAAACTAAGTTAATTATGATACAATTATGTTCTATTAATCCTCGAATAGTTTTAGATGACTGCCGCTAGACTTTACTGTGCTGGATTGCCAAGTTAAACTATTTTTTTATTAAACACGTAAAATTAATTATAGGGCTAAAAATAAAAATAAAAACTAGCCAAATGTTAATGAGAATGTTTTTGTGATATCGATGATTCAAAATTAAATAAAGATATAACGTTAATTAACCTGGAAAAAGGAAAAATTGGTGAAATTTGGCTACCTTGTTTGGAAACAAATCCGTTTCAAAATGTTTCGACTTTCCTCCTTGAAATGCTGCAATAACGTAAAATATTTCACTAATTTTATTTTATTGGTAAATGTCTAATCTCGCCTATTTATAACTAAATATACCACAATTATTCCATATCTCATCAAAATAAAACTATTATATTTTTACATGAGGCTTAATTCACCGTAAAGTGTGACATGACTAATTATAGTACTGTACATAGTTTTCCCGGATTAGCATGTGTTGGCATCTTACCCAACACTGATTAATACTGTCTGATGTCAATAGCAGTGAGGTCCTATAATTTAACTTTGGATTCCTACCAAGATTCGCTACAGGATATGACATTCGCTGTAGTGGTGACCTGATATGGAATCCCATTTGGTAATTGTGTAGAGTATAGCCGGATCCAAGTCCTAGCTCATTTTGGGGTATTTTTCCTAGCTACTTTTTCTGAGCTGAAATCTATGTGGACGAAGTTTCTGGCGATTTCCGATTATATACTGGGGTGCTGTGCCCCTCAGACTCCCTTAAATTATTGAAATCTCAGGATCACCGTAGTCCCATCCCCCCGACGAGCCGTCCCCAACAACGAGCCAATCCTCAAAATAAGCTAGAATCGCATCCGCCCATACACACAACATTTACCCCCCTTTTATTGAATAACATACCCATTATGGTTCAATTTCGCTCTACCTATAAAAGGTGTTTTTACTTAGACTGATATCCAGCTGTAAAAAGCGCGTCTTTGGAGATGTCTCCTTACATCCTATGAGTTTAGAGTGAGAATAATTTGTTATTGGTCTCGGGTTTATTCTCGATCTCATAAATCCTATATCCTTAATGATGTCCTCCCTTCCTTAATTAGTTAGACTCCCAACGAAGGCCCTCCCATCGATTTAAATTAGCTAGTATATCAGTATTCTTTAGATGGCCGAAGATAGAGTTATACATTTAGGTATTCTTAGTGTTTTAAAAATTGGATGTCTCAGTTTTCTTGTTCCTAACACGTTCAAAACATGTCCAGATCAAAGGTTTTGAGCCATGTTTGTTGGTGTATCACCCAATACAGGTGGCCATGTTGTGTATCAAAATGAAGTGGCAGTACTGAAATTAATGTAGTACAGACCTTGGTAAGGAAGAGGGTAACCACTTCAAGCCAAAAAAAGCAAGGAAATGAAGGAAATGGAAGAAAGTCAAAGAAGATGACCCTGGAATTGTAATTAATTGTAGTTAAATGTTAAATATAGTAAGAATGAAAAGAATACTAAAACAAAACTTACGAATAGTTCCTTTCAGTAAAGAGGAAAAAATATCTAAGAATGAAAAGAATACTAAAACAAAACTTACGAATAGTTCCTTTCAGCAAAGAGGACAAAATATCTAAGAATGAAAAGAATACTAAAACAAAACTTACGAATAGTTCCTTTCAGTAAAGAGGACAAAAAGTCTAAGAATGAAAACAATACTAAAACAAATTTACAAAGAGGAGAAAAAAAATCTAAGGAGCATAAATCACTTGATCCGAAGGTGCGAATCAATTTTCATTCAGTTTAGGGGCAATTCTCTCTCATTCTCGAATACGAAACAAAATAAAAAAAATATTGTTTCACAAATGCTATATGGAGAACAAGGAAATTAAATAAGTGCAGAACTTAAAAAAAAAATCCAAGAAGGACAACGTGAAAACATGGAGTGCAGACTGATATCTTTTAATCATTTTCAAAACGTATCCATATGACATAACGCTTAGACTAAGACGAAATAAAAAAAATATGTGATACAAGATGATGTAATTAATATTAAATGTGACTCCCGTTTTAACTGCGGCGAAGCAAGCAGGTCTATGGGTCATGTATGTAAATCTTGTGTTGTGTTCATCTTCTGTCCTTCAACGAGTCGCTGGCTCAATGTAGCCAGCTAAAACCAATGCTAGCAAAAGAAATTGAGGTCACTGAGTTCAAATATGATATAAGTTGACCACCGGGTAGCGCTTGCTCAATATAGCCAGATAAAACCAATGCTACCAAAGGTAATTGAGGTCACTGAGTTAAAATATGATATAAGTTGACCACCAGGTGGCACTGGCTCAATTTAGCAAGCTAAAACCAATGCTACCCAAGGTAATTGAGGTTACTGAGTTCAAATATGATATAAGTTGATCACCGGGTGGCGCTGGCTCAATGTAGCCAGCTAAAACCAATGCTACCTAAGGTAATTGAGGTTACTGAGTTCAAATATAATATAGGTTGACAACCAGGTGGCGCCACCTAGTGGCTAGAGGTGCTAAATCGGCCATTTTCGCCACAGGTTCACTAGATCATGTCCTTCTAGTGCGTTAATGACACGACGCAGTCTCGGTATGGCGCGTGGGGTTTCAGCTGATACTTCCTCCCAGCATTTTCACGGTTCGTACTTCAGAACTTCGATACTTTGATGAAATTTGGTAAAAGCTTTCTACTCAAGCACCGACGCGGTTACAAAAACCATGGGGGTTCGAGTTTGGCGAACTGGGAGGGCAAATTTGTTTTGACCAAAACCGCTTAAATTTGCCGAGCACTAGTTCTGTACTTTTTTTGCTCTGTGTTAATTTGCTCCATCATGTTGAATGATTACGCCGCGTCTCCCGTGGTGTCGTAAAAAGTACACTTCTTTGATATTTAAGTAAAAGTATTGTTATCCGGACAAAATTTTACTCAAAGTACAAGTAAAAGTGCCCCAACTTAAATTTACTTAAGTAAAAGTAATAAAGTATCTTATTCATGAAGTACTCAAGTAGTGAAAATAATAAGTAGCGGCAAATGCTAGGAGTAGAACTCATGATGGTCGAGTAATGCCGTGGCAGCACACTAGGAGTCTTGGCAAATAAGGAATAATTTAATAAACTGACGCCCTCTCCCATGCGGGAAAGCGGGAGAGACAAACGAATTGTCTATCGGCTGTGAAAATATGCGTGCTATTGGTTCAAAAATGAACAAGCGCTTATGACTGGTTCAAACCAGAGTACACACTTGTGATTGTTTGACATTTTCTTCTACGTCTGTGATTGGCTAAAATTAACTGAGAAGGAACAAATACTTGTATGCTTTTCAAATGTAATTAAGTAAAAGTAACATAAGAAAATACGCAAGTAAAAGTACTTTTTAGGAAGTAACAAGTATAACATAGTTACTTGAGTACAATACTTAAGTAATTTATTTCGTTACTTCACAACTCTACGCATCTCAATAAATCCCTGAATGAGGAAAAATATGTGAGGATGGGGTAACTGAATGCGATATACTCATATTTACCATGCATTAATGTTATTCAACTTATAGGATTAATCTATTGCCTTGGAATAAAACGAATATTAAGAGAAGCTAAGAGGAAAAATATATTTAGACCTATTCTCCCGTCCTAATGCTAAATTTAATAGTCACAGGTACATTACTATTCCTCAATGCTAGTTCTTATCTTTTATCCACTGTTTTGTCTTTATTTCTTCGATTTCTTCGACCAAAACTCCTACTTTTCTTATTGCGAGCGTGGGATTACCCAACCACGCCGGTTATTTTTCTTCTTTCTGATGGGAAGGACAACCTGGAGGATCCAGCAAATATTGGTTAAATTTCCAAATTAGTCATTTAAGGATATGTAAATTGGCGATCGCTGCAATTCCTTCTTTGATGTCAACTTATTTGACTCCCAACAATTATTTAGTCCCTAATACATCAACAACATTACAAAAGTCAATTATTATTTTATCTCTGCTAAAAATACATCAACAAAGTTACAAAAGTCAATTATTTTTATCTCTGCTAAAAATACATTAACAAAGTTACAAAAGTCAATTATTTTTTATCTCTGCTAAAAATACATCAACAAAGTTACAAAAGTCAATTATTTTTATCTCTGCTAAAAATACATTAACAAAGTTACAAAAGTCAATCATTTTTATCTCTGCTAAAAATACATTAACAAAGTTACAAAAGTCAATTATTTTTATCTCTGCTAAAAATACATTAACAAAGTTATAAAAGTCAATTATTTTTATCTCTGCTAAAAATACATTAACAAAGTTATAAAAGTCAATTATTTTTATCTCTGCTAAAAATACATTAACAAAGTTACAAAAGTCAATTATTTTTATCTCTGCTAAAAATACATTAACAAAGTTATAAAAGTCAATTATTTTTATCTCTGCTAAAAATACATTAACAAAGTTACAAAAGTCAATTATTTTTATCTCTGCTAAAAAATACATCAACAAAGTTACAAAAGTCAATTATTTTTATCTCTGCTAAAAATACATTAACAAAGTTACAAAAGTCAATTATTTTTATCTCTGCTAAAAATACATTAACAAAGTTATAAAAGTCAATTATTTTTATCTCTGCTAAAAATACATCAACAAAGTTACAAAAGTCAATTATTTTTATCTCTGCTAAAAATACATTAACAAAGTTACAAAAGTCAATTATTTTTATCTCTGCTAAAAATACATTAACAAAGTTATAAAAGTCAATTATTTTTATCTCTGCTAAAAATACATTAACAAAGTTATAAAAGTCCATTATTTTTTTCTCTGCTAAAAATTTAAAGCATAAAGTATTCAGCACTCGTTCAATTCCTTAGCGTGTTAGACTTTTCAGCTTTCATATCATTTATTATATTTTATACCTGTTTAATTGTTTTCATGTTCTTTCGATAGAGTGAATGGTAATTTTATGTTTTTATTAATAATTATTAATCGACTAAATCTGAAGCGACAACTTAGCTAGAGTTTATTAATGAAAAACCCATAAGGTTTATTTTGAACGTAAAAAAACATGTCAATATTCGGTATATTATGTAATTTACGTACTTTCAGGATTGAAACAAAGTAGGGTTTGTGTGTAGAAACATTCATAACTGTATAAAACCCTAAAAAATACGAGATTTAGAAAAAAAAACGGCATACGGCTAATCGAGACAGATTAAATATTTTAAAACACCAGGTAAAGAAACTTTTTGAAAATCTTGTATGTTCAAAGCCTTATCTAAAAACACCATTTCATTTGGTAGTATTGGATTACAACCATAACACTGGACTGCATCAAAAATGCAACATAAATGACAATATCATTTTCCAGACCAATTTTGCGTGCTGAACACTGTGGTAGTATTCGTTTTGTTCCTGAGGTTCTAGTTTTTGTGTTGCACAGCATGTGTTATAGAGCTAGGTGCATAGGCAGCTATGTATAAATTATTACTGTGTAATGTCCCCGTGTGGTCATTGACTGTGTCTTATGTTTATTTATTTTGTTGCAGATTAACTGAAGGATGCCGCAGACTTGCAAGAACCATCCTGACTCTTTCTGCTACATATGCGGAAAGTACACACCCTCAAAACAGAAGCGCACTATCACATCTTCAGTAAAACGTCTGTATCATGCCTACTTTGCCATTGAACTAGGAGATCAGGACAAGCCATGGGCTCCTCACTTTGCTTGTGTGAACTGTATTTCTGGGTTCAGCCATAGGATTAAATGGAAACGTAAGTCAATGCCATTTGGTATACCAATGGTTTGGCAGGAACCGAAAATTCACCATGATAACTGCTATTTTTGTATGGTGAAACCACTGGGGAGGAATGCTAAAAGCATGAAACACATTAAATATACAAACATTCCATCATCTATGCGACCTGTACTACACAGTGATGACGTCCCAGTACCAATCTGTCCTAAGAATGTGCAGCGTAGCAGTTCTAGTAACTCATCAAGTAGTGACCGTGAAGATGCAGATGTGGATGAAGAGTTTAACCCTACCGGGATCCGTGAGAAAAGCCCTCAGTTGTTTGAACAAAGTGAGCTAGATGACTTTGTTTGAGATTTCGGACTGTCAAAAGAATCTGCACAATTGCTAGGCTCAAGGTTAGCAGAGAAAAATCTTTTGGGAAGCAGCAGACACTTTGCATGGTATAGGCATCGATAGCAGGAATTTGTGCGGTACTTTACTAAGACAGATGACATGGTGTATTGCCATGATGTTTCAGGTCTTGTGGGACACATAGGCAAGGATCACCATCCTGAAGAATAGAGGGTCTTTATCGACTCCTCTACAAGGAGTCTGAAAGCCGTGCTACTATTTAATGGCAAAAGGTAGCATCATTGCCCATTGCGCATTCCGTCACCCTGAAAGAAACCTACTCTACCATGTGACTTATTCTTAACAACATACAATATCAGGATCACAACTGGCTTCTTTGTGGTGACCTGGAGGTCCTAAGTATTTTGTTAGGGCGGCTGCATGGAGGCTACACAAAACATCTATGCTTTTTATGCTTGTGGGACAGCCGTGCAGATTCCGGGGACGCCGCGCTGCTGGCCCTTGTAAACGCGTCGTGGCTGGCAGGCAGTCTGCCGCCCTCCTGGAAGGATGCCGACATCAAGCCCATCCCCAAGCCGAAGGACCCCACCACATTCAGGCCAATGTCCCTCCTGAGCTGCACTGTAAAACAGCGGAGAGGATGGTGCTGAGTCGCCTACAGTGGAGCGTGGGGAGCCTTCACCCCCACATGTTTGGCTACACCAGGAAGGTGAGCACGGCGGACTGCTTCATCACCCTCCTGGCTCACGGCAACGCCCAGCCTATCATCGTAGTCTTCCTTGACCTCGAGAAGGCTTTCGAGCTGGCCAGCCCCCGCGCCATACTAGCTGCCCTTGTGAGGAAGGGCATCTGAGGGAGACTGCTGGGCTGGCTCCAGGACTACCTTCGTCAGCACCGGGCATGTGTGAAGTTCCAGGGTCACAAGTCTCACTACCTGACCTTCGAGAACGGGACGCCCCAGGGCGGCATCCTCAGCCCGTTCCTCTTCAACGTGCTGATAGAGCAGCTGGTGGCGCTCCCCTATCGGGAAGGAACCATTTTTCTCAGCTACGCTAACGACCTGGCCCTCGTCGTGACCGGGCGCGGCGACAAGCTCGCGCGGGCTCAAGAGGCGCTCTACCTCATCACTGACAAGGGCGAAGAGCTGAGGCTCAAGATCTCGGCAGAGAAGTTCCGGGCCATGGCCATCAAGACTTCCACGCCTGCTGGCCAGCAGCTGCGCGTCCAGGAAGTCGGGCTGGCCTGGACCGACTACTACCAGTACCTCGGGGTGTGGGTGGACAGGCGGCTATCTTTCACGCACCATGTCACGCACCTGAGGGAACGGACGCATGCCCGGCTCAAAATGATGAGGGCCATGACGCGGGCAAGCGCTGGTGCAACCTTCCCCGTCCTCCGCCTCTACTATCTGCAGGCAGTGCGCTCCCTGGTAGACTACAGTGCACCGGTCTTTGTAGCCCTACCCCGGCAGCAGCATGGCCACCCATAATGCCCATAATGCCCACCAGCAGCATCAAGAATGGAAGGCGACCAAAAAGCAAGCCGCGTGGTATGCTGCAGCCGCAGCCTATCGCACACTGGACCCAACCTACCAGCAGCCCAGAGCGAACGGCGTGCTGCTGCAGCGTGTGAGGCTGAGCTACTCCACGCGGGAAGAGCTGCACGCCGACTTTGTGGCAGGGAGGTGCGAGCACTATAGCGACCGCTCCCGGCGCCCACTTTTGCACTACCTCCTCTCCTGCCCAGCCACCGCCCGCCTCAAGCCAGAGCCAGCGCCTGCGCCTCACCTTGCAAGAGGCGCCCAACTGAGTGCGCGAGAGGCAAGAGCCGCCCAGATGGTCCGCCTTGCACCGACACACAAGCTGCTGGAGGTGCTAAGAACAGCACCCCCTCCGCGCCGATCGCCGCCCGCGCCCAGCCGGGCGACGGGTGGTGAGGACTGACGCCACTCACTAGCAGCAGACAAGCCACGCGTGGGCCACTCCGCCGCGCCTTGCTGTGTGCTGACAGCGGCGGGCTCCCCGTTTTGTGTAATGCTTATATTATGTATTTATATGTATTTCTATATTATATCATATATCGCTATTGCACAATAAACCTATACAAACAAAAACCGACAAGTGCAATGGTCACAACGGACGGAATTTGTACCCGGCTGCCATAACGTCAAAGCTCTACCACTTGTACCAGCGGAGAGAGTGCTTCTACCTCCACTTCACATAAAGCTGGGATTGATGAAGAACTTTGTAAAAGCACTCCCGAAAGATGGAGAAGGGTTTAAGTACCTGTCCCACAAATTCCCTTCTGTAAGTGATGCTTTACTGAAGCATTAAAACCTCATGAAAGAAGTGCTGGGAATAGCTTTAAGTCAGTTGTAACAGGCTTCTTGGGGAACACAAAAACCGATGACTACAAGGAAAGAGTTGGGAACATGCTTCAAGCATATAGACGGCTGGCGTACGGATAAGCATAAAAATGCATTTCCTCCATAGCCATCTTGACTACTTTCCTGCCAACTTGGGTGACTTAAGCGAAGAACAGGGGGAGAGGTTCCATCAAGATATATTCGAAATGGAGCACCGCTATCAAGGCAATTGAAGCGTGACAATGATGGCTGATTTCTGCTAGTCGCTTCAAAGAAGCCGGGCAACATCTGCTGATACACCTGCACACAAGAGAAAGTCTCAAACGCGTGCCTTTGAGGGAGATCAAGATCAAGATATATTAAAGCGATAAATATACAATGAGTTTTTCCATTTTACAAATATTAAAATCAAAAATAAATACATATATGTAAAAGGAAAGAATAGATAGGTGTAGTGGTGAAGTTATATTTTGTGAAAAATTCAGCGGAGAAGGGTAAACTATAAGTATGAGTAGGAAAACAGATTCTCCCGGAATCGACGGGCAGGTCATCTTATTATTACTATATATTGCTTTGATATAATACATGAAATGTTTATAATTTTAGTTATATAAACTTAGTATAAAATTTTTAGGAATAATTTTTTAAAGTAAAATTTTGATATAGACACATTACATTCATAAGAGATTTAATTTATTTTAGCACTTACAATTTTAGTTTGTTTTTTTCGTCAGAAAACAAATCTTGAAAGTAATTTTTTTATATAATCACCTTAAATTCGATTTAATTTAGTTTAGCAGGCCTTGTGGTCCCCTCCGCAGTTATCGCATCTTGACTTCTCAGAAGTACACTCTTTCCATCTGTGACCGAGTCTGGAAAGGATGGAGCAAGTGACGTTAGCCGCCATACATTCTTTAGTGGAATGTTGTTCCACGGCCAGGCAGCGTTGGCAGAACTCGAGTTGGATAAACTCCGCTTAAACCTGTTCTGAGGCTATACGAAGGAAGAATCCCAGGAGTCCATCCTTCATGGCCCTTTGAGCCATCTTGATGTTGGCAAAGATTACTTTAACTATGTTTTTTTCCGAATTTTTTGACTTTATCTAATTTTGCCCAATTCTGTTGTTTAGTTAGCTCGACCTTGATGTCCTCGCAAGAGTTGTCCGTGAAGAACGGGTCGAGTCTCCTAAGTATAACGGTTCGGCGTGCGAGGATTTACTTGGAGATAACACCTTTTAGGCCAATCGTACGTAGGGGCTCATTGGCTTCCTACGATACCACTGTCTCGATATCTTCGTCCTTTCAACACACTGCTGCGTAGCCGTTGGGGTATCGATAAGCCTTATTAGGGGTATATTGATCATGCCGAAGATGGTTTGCATGACAGTGGAAATTGGTGCTTTGGTCGCTCCCCCGATAGTGCGGAGGGGCACCCTCTTGTATTCCCGGTTGGGGGTTCCCCCTGCCCCCTTCGGGCTTTTTACTCCTCTTAGTGCAGGTATAGACCGTCTTCTTCTAGAGGATATTTTTCTTCCATTCACGAGGCTCGAATATGAGATTATCTGGTGAGGGCGTCAAGACAGACTTTACTAAACTTTTCCTCCTTTGACACGACCAGACATGATGAATTCGACCTATCAAAAGGTAAGGTACTCCAAAAGGGCTTTGAGGGAGAATTTAAATTAATTAATTAGTGAAAGTGATGAATTGTGTGGTAGGTTTATAAAGGTGTGGAAATGGTTTCTAGTTTGCCCTGGTGTTAGAGCATCACTAGCATTCTTCTCATTTTTTCTTTTTTATAATAAAATGTTCCTCCATAAGTAATGGTGCTGACTGTCGTTGACAGCCAGTTTCCTCCATTTTTATATATATATTTTTTCTATTTCTTAATTTCAATATATTCTACCGTCGTAGCATTCGAGCTTTTCAAAGTTTTCTAATTATGCTGAATATCTCTATTTGGTTAAACTTTGAATTTATTATTTTCATTTGGGCACTTCGCCTCTTTTTGTTGATTTTAATTATATTGTTTAATTTTGATTTGATTTAGATTTGGGCACTTCGCCTCTTTTTATTCGAAAGTTTTAATTTTTTAATATGAGCACTTCGCCTCTTTTTTATTTAAAGTTAATTAAGTTTCATTTTATAATTTGGGGAATTGTTTAATATGGGCACTTCGCCTCTTTTTTATTTAAA
This sequence comes from Ceratothoa steindachneri, assembly GCA_963969495.1. Taxonomy (NCBI): domain Eukaryota; kingdom Metazoa; phylum Arthropoda; class Malacostraca; order Isopoda; family Cymothoidae; genus Ceratothoa; species Ceratothoa steindachneri. The sequence continues at coordinate 23,268,605 of OZ018338.1, read as the reverse complement.
ATTTATTTAGTTTTAATTTTTAATTTGGGCACTTTGCCTCTTTTTATTAAGAATAATTTCTCTCTTATGTTTATTTCCTTGTTATGAATCGGGTTCAATACGGTCAAAGTCATTTGATTTTGTGTACTACTAAGTATACATTGGTAGTACTTCTCTTGCGCAGGTTTTACTGCTTGGGAACGGAGCCGTTCTACCAATTGCGTGTCTTCTATTTCTACGTACATTCAGGTTAAAGTTTATAGTCGGGAGTATCACTTGGTCGATTTTATCCCATGTCTTTCTCCCTAGCCTTTGGATCTCCGTATTGATCGGCCTTAGTCCGATTCTTTGGTATAGAACCGATTGCCGAATACGGTCGATCCTTTGCGTGCCAGTAATCAGCAGAGTGGCTTTATTCTGCACCCTATGCATTATTCTGAGAGATGTACAGCTTGCTATCTGCGTGTACAGCCGGATACACTAGGACTGAGCGTATCAAGGTCCTGTACAGCTTTTTCTTGTTTGGCATGCTGAGGCTTCGGAAACGGTAAAGATTCCTCAGCTCTCTTTTGGCTAGGGAGACTCCGGTATTTACGTGAGCCTTATATCCAGATTTGTAGAGTTGTAAACCCAGGACTTTTCCCTCGTTGGAGTACAGATAGAGTTCGTTGTTGACGATGACGTCGTCAACTTTCCGGCGGTTAATTGGAATTATGGTGAACTTCTGGCGGTTTGTCTTAATTTTCCACTTCTTCTCATAGCGATTGATATTGTCAATTGTGGCAGCTGTCGCCCTCACCTGACTTCCAGAGTTCCTGAATGGACTCAGGACGATTTGGGTGATGTCATCTGCGTATTGCAGATACATCGAGCGGGCAGGTCAATTGTGTACACTAGGTACAGCAAAGGGCTGAGACAGCTGCCTTGTAGAACTCCCGCCTCGAGTTCGAATTCGGGTCCCTTGCAGAACTTGATCGTGATTTGGGCGCGCCTATCTGAGACATAGTTGCAAAGGACCCTTTCCAGGAGTGGGTTAAGCTGGAGATTGAGGATTTTTAAGTGTAGCCATCTCAGCCATACCTTATCGAAGGCCTTCTTTACATTTCACAGCACCACGTCTACGTACCTCCTCTCAGCTTTACTGCAGGCGAGTTTTTCCGCTAGGAGGGCGAGGGCTGTTTCCATTCCTCGTCCCTTGCGGAACCCGTGCTGCTGAGGGTTGTGAGCTCCTAGCTCGGCTAGTTGTTCTTGAAGTCTGTCTGCTAGGAGTTTCTCGTAAACTTTCGCAACGATCTCCAACAGGGCGATTGGCCTGTAATTTACCAGTTAATCAGGTGGGTATCAAGATTACCTTAGCAATCTTAAAACCTTCCGGGAAGTAACCCGTATTCAGGGAAGCGTTATAGATGTTTAGAATTCTCTGAATGATCTGCTGTGGGGCATTAACCAAGTTGTTCCTGGTGATGCCCGTCGAGCCTGGTGCCTTTTGTTGGAAGGCTCTTACAGTGGCCATGATCTCCTTTGGTGTTATGGGAGGGCTGTGGTCTGCCATCTCCCTGCCTTCGTTGACTCGATGTTGTGGGTGCGTGCGGTGCATCACCTGATTCAGTTTTTCGATCAGTTGGCCTTCGAATTCCTGGTCGAACTCGTCGTTTTTTCAGGAGTGATCCTGAAAACGTTTTTCCAGAAGTTCCTGAATCTGTCTTCCAGAACCGCCGGGTCCTCTATATAGTTTCCGTTCTCCTTTATCCGAGCCTTTGGTCTTGCTGTAAGTCCCTTCAAGTTCTTAACTTGACGCCAGAACTTAGCCGGGTTAAGTTCACTATCGACTTTGGCTATCAAGTTGTTCCAGATTTCCTCCTGTTGGAGGTTGATAGCCTCTCTAAGCTCTGTGCTGAGGCGTCAAAGGAGCGAGCTTCTTTTCCGGTTGGGACCCTCCCGTCTTATTTCTTCGTACACTTCCCTGTGAACGCGAGCGATATCTCTCATCTCCTCTGTCCATCTGGGCTGAGGGGGTGTTTTATACCCGGTTTTGGGTATGCTCTCGCGGTCCGCTACTAGTATGGACGTTGTAATCCTCTACAGTTCCCTGTCTATCTCCTCTAATGACGCAGCGCTTAAGTCAGCTGGTGCATATTGACTGAGTCGTCTCTTGTAATGATCCCAGTTGGCCAGGGCGTAGTTTTGCCGGAGAGGGACTGGGAGCTGGATCGGTGCGAGAGATACTGTGGTGAGTATCGCTATTTGATCACTTGGAACTGTTGCGCCTGTCTCACTATGGTAGTTGAATGGGAAGCCTTCACTTGTTAACATTATGTCAGGCTTAGTTACTGATCTGTAAGTGATATAGGTCGGAAAATCCGGCCCTATTCTCTGGATGTTTTTCCTTCCCATAATCAGTTCCAATTTTCGGTTTCTATCGTTGGTACAACCATAGCCCTCTGCACGTCATCTAGCATTGAAGTCTCCCCCTAAGATTGCCATTCTGCGGTGCCCCAACAGTGTTTAGAAGTTACTTAACGGGAGATAGGCTCGATGAGGTGGTTCATAGGCTGCGGCAATCACGAGGTCTCCTACCAGTGTGTGTAGCTCGATTGCCACAAAGGACTCATCGAGTTCTGGTAGTTGTTTAAACAAGATGTTACCCTTGACAGCTATTGCAGCACCATCGAACCTTTCCTGTGAATGATTTTTCATGACTACTCTGTAGCCCAGTATTTTAATTCGACCAGCTGTGGTGTCGATACCGTGTTCCGTTATAAGAATGATGTCGGGGTCAAGCACTTGGAATATGTTCCCATATGCCGTAGCCTTTCCCTCCCATCCATTCACGTTGAGTGTCAGAATCCTCATTCTGTTGCTCACTCTCTCCATTTTTGTTTGTCCAGTGTTTCTGGGTGAATTTCTTCTTTCTCCCACTTCTCTTATTTCTGAACTCAGCGTTCGAGATCTGCTCGCAGGTGCTGTGATGTAGGGTCACATTTTGTGCGAGCAGAGCTTCTTCCACTGATTCATGGTCGACTTCGTAGTCGTACTCCCATTTGTAGATTTTCGACTTAATTCCTTGGAAAATATCCCTGGCTTCCATTTCCTCGGAAATTGAGGGAGAATAGCTGGCCTCAACATTCAAATACAATGGTGATTTTTGTAAGCAGATATGTACATGCCTGTATGTGTGTAACGTACATTTATCATGATTTTGTTTCTTCTCAATAAGATAAAATGGCCTGTCAACCTCTGTTTGCCTTCACTTACCTATATAAATTTACAGGAATTTTATAGACCTGGCTCAGACGCATTTCTGCACAATAAACCTTAATAAATTAGTATCGGTTATTACAAATAAATGAGAACCTCCCTGAAAAAATGAGTATGATTTCTGAATTTCAGCATGCAAAACTCTAATGGGAAATGGTAATGACGTCTTTGTTGCAAGAATTTTGGGGGGCGATACAGCCCAGTGTAATTTATGATTCTCTCTTTATTTAGAATAAAAATTATGCTTCCTGAATTAATAATTTTGCCTTCGCCAAATGTTACAATATATATAATTATAAAAAGTTACGTTTCTGAATTAATAATTCTGCCTTGGAAAAATATTACAATAGATATAATTATGAAAATGACTATATGATCAGTTCCTTGTCTTCAAGTAAAGATAGGAACTGTCTGATTTACTCCTCTTCTTTGAATAAAATTAAAAAAATAAAATTTAAACCTTTTAAACAACATCGCTTAAATTTAAAACAGTTAGAATTTTTTAATGAATAATTCAATGCAAAAAACAATATTTTGTCCAGCATTTCTCTGATTTGATCTGAAGTCTATTTAAGCAATCCATCGTATGAGATTTGCCCCCCTCCCCCATTATTAGTTACATTCATCATATTTTTACATTACAGTCTTAATTTCAAAATACGATTATTTACTGCTTACACGAAGGACTTTCCAGTTCTTACAGGGACTGCATTGTTACTAATTCTTCAGTAATCACAAAATTTGGGGTGATGCCTCGAATGAGAATGAAAAACTATGTTGTTTCTATGACAGAACTTTCATCAAGTTCCAGCGTTAAGCAAAAGTCTTTAATTCTTCCTTTAAACTGCAGATACATGTTTTCAGCGTTGTTCTCTGTTAACACGTTTTTACAATTGTTTGCCTTGACGAAATTCCCTTCTCAAACTAGTTTTTCTTGTCTAGACCTAAAAATAGTGGCGGAATCAATCATATATTTCCTTAAAATTTCTCTTTGCTGTTGGTAATCTTACGAACAATCACATAAATTACTTTTGTAATATTTAGGATGCGATATTTTGGGGGAATGAAAGTGATTTTTATGTTAGCTTATTTAAGCAAATATGTTAGCTATCTTCCTAGATTCTTTCTCAGAAAATATTTTATATTTACTCGAGTACTTAGTCTTAAAATAGCGCATTGAGCTGTAATTTTTGAGTACTTCCGCACTTTGTAAATTAACCACACTGCTTGGCCATCCATGTTGGTAAAATAAATTTACACTTTCATTATTTTCTGAATGTTCGACACTGCTTCGTCTTTTCTTTTCCTAAATTCACTCATTTTCATTAAGTAAATATAGTTAGGCAACAACACATACCAATTCAGCAAAAAAGCAACAGCAGAGAGAAGAGTGAAAGAAATAAGCTCACCGGACAAAATATTAGTCACCTAGGGAGAAAAAACATAATTTAACATCTGAAGCGTATAGGAACTTTAGGCAGCCAAGAGGCGTACCTTAGTTTACGTCTAAACGTTAGTTAGACTTTATTTGTGTTGCGGACGGCTTGAAGATCTGTTGATAACAAATCAGCTCTACTTAAAATCGGCCGGAAAAGCGACGTCATGGAATGTCAAAAATGTGTGAATGCATTTGGCCGCGCCAAAAGTCATCATGTGAAGGAGGTGGTGGAATTTGACAGTATTTCAACGAGTACGGTCATCCAGATTTACAAGCAATGGCAGAACTCCAAAAATACGAAAAGCTCTCACCAGAATTGCGGACGGAAGAAGGTGTTGACAGACAAGGACCGTCGTAGAATCTCCAGGTTTGTAATTGCAAATCGATTTGCTTCCAGGCGGGACTTGCTACAAAACTTCAATTCTGGTCTTTTACCACCTATTTCAGAAAGAACATTACACAGGAAATTACATGGCATGAACATATAGATCAAAGTGGCGTGCAAGAGTCCCTTACTATAGTTACAAGTGACTAATTTTTGTCCGGTGAGCTTACATTGTTAAAAATGTACCTCTCGGGTAACAGTTTACTAATTATCCTTTGCTTGATCTTACACCACACACTTTATGGATACCATACTTAAAGTAATCACAGGGCCACCTCGGTCGTTAAGAAACAGGTCTTGCTGCTATGGACGATGAACTCCTACAAAATAACGATACTTTCTAAGATTAAAAAAGTCTGATGGCGGGCCAAAGAAATAATCGAACGGGCTAAATTTGGCTCGCGATCAGTATCTTGACCAACCCTGATCTAGAAGCTACATCCCTACACTAAAAAATATCTCTGTAACTACATGCAAGATAGTCGACAGGAATAATTAAAGGGGGCAAATTTGGCTCGCAGGTATGATCTTGCCCAGCTCTGATCTAAAAGCTAAATCCTCCTACTAACAAACGTATATAACTTCATGCAATAGCGGGCCACATGAATAATCAAGTGGGCAAAATTGGCCCCTAAGCAGTCTCTTACCCAACCTTGATCTAAAAGCTAAATCCCTCTGCTCAAAAGAAAATTAAGAAGATTTTTAGATAAATGGAAATATCAGCCCAAACTAATTCAAACTGTATGAAACTGTTGATTCTTATTGATCGTTCCAATTTCATATCATAGAAGCCCGATTTAGTCATGCTTATACTTTAATTAAGGACTATAATTAACTAGATCTAGAAGATTACTTTCATTAAATCATTTTTCCATCAAGATATAATTTAATGAATCTTTACAATACTAATGATATTTATAAAATGTTATACACCAACTTAATACTTAAATTAATTTCTCTCGAGGGAGGGTCTTTGTTAAGACAGAAATTATCTCTAGGGGGTCCTGAAACCAAAGGTTGAAGGGTCAATGGAAAAAAAAAACATAAGCATGCAAAAATTTACAAGCCTAAAAATATATACACATGTACGAAATGCAGACACACAGGCACACAACGACCCACACCTACACACAAGTTTGTTGGGTCACAGGCAATGTGTGAAATAATTTCTCCTAACGACGTTATCCCAAACAAAGAAATAAATGAAGTTTCAACACAAAATCAAGGACCCTAACAAGAACAACATGAACAAACGAAATCTATGCTGTCTTCTACACATTTCCTCGAAATGCCACATCAATAATATATTTTTTTCGACTAATTGGGCAATAAAACTTCCATTCACTTCTCCTAACTTCACCATATAAACAAACCTTTCATCTAAAGGGCGAGATAGAGGCCGAAGACGAGATAAGCCGTATTTCGTTGCATCCGACTTAATTACAAGAGTGAAACGAGACAAAACAGAAATAGTGTTTGCTAGATATATGAATGGTTGGAATTATTTACCAATGGTAATTAAGATAGAAACTATGTTCAATACCTATCGACGGGTATCTACCGTTTTTTTGTGACCAATTAATCCTCTTTAAAGCGAAGTTTTTATCATTGCTAGGTCATCAATGCTGTCGTATTTTCGCGTTAATCGCATTTTGAAGACAAAGGGCATCCATAAGAAATTCTAAAATGATAAAAGATCTTCAAAGGAAGATAGTAGATGCAATAAGTAGTTGAAAATATAAATATAGTATTTATATTATTAGGATAATATGTAAACAATAGATAAAACAAACGACAAAACAAGCTTTAAAATCACTTCAAAAATAAAACACGTAAAAAAAGAGACGTTTTGAAAACCTGATTAAAAACTTGTTGGATAACCTTACACATTAGACAATGGAATTGATATATAAATACCTTTGAATCAAGCAAAATATCTAAAGAATTACCTAAAGTACAAGAATATATATATGGAGTTTTTTTTAATCCAAAATACTTCCCCAGACCAACATAACCCCTATTTTATGGATGGGTTATGTTGATGACATTCTTTGTTTGTGGCCTAATGATCTTAATATCATTACTTTTCTTGAAAAAAATCAGCACGTTAATTCCTTCAATTAAATTTTCTTTAGAAAATGAAAAAGATAACACCATCCCTTTCTTAAGTTTCAAATATGAAATTTATAGAAAACCTACAGCCATTGTACATCCATTTCTATTCCGATCACCATATTAGTATCAAAAAAAGTGTTTTCTCTTCCATGTTTCTCCGTGCCCTGAGAATTGTTGCACCCGAATATTTGAAAAAAGAGGTTGATAGGATATATAATATAGATTTAAATTTGTGTTACCCATTCTACGTACTTAGAAATTGTTATAATTCTGCTAAGCGTTCATTTTATCAACCTAATCGTAACATCCCTAAATTTCATGCCAAAAATGTATTAGTTTTACCTTTTAACCAAAGTTTCATCAAATTACCTCGTTTACTAAAACCTTTGAACATAAATGTTATTTTTAAATGTGAAAACACTATCCATCGCCTTCCCGTAAAAAAATCACCCCCTAAACCAGGCATTGTATATTCTATTGGTTGCAATAATTGTGAAAAATGCTATTATGGACAAACAGGTAAAGAATTGAATGTTAGAATTAAACAGCACCAAACTAATGTTCGTAATTTTTGTCAACAATCTGCATTATTTTTACATAGCTATAGTCAGGATCATACTATTAATTGGAATAGTGCTAAACCTGTTATTAAATGTACAAACTACATTTCAAGAAATATTTTGGAGTGTATCTCTATTAATACTTTCCCAAATTTTAATATTAGCCCTGGATTGTTTAGCCTAGATCCTATCATATCTAATTATATTAAATCATAAATTAAAGTGTTTAAAGAATTTGTACCCCCTAGTTAGGGTTTTGATGCAGGTAGCCGTTTTAGCCCCCCACTCCTTACTATTTAAGACATTGTCTGTCCTGACCAACGTTATTCCATGAAGAGGTCTTTTAGAATAAAGACGAAGCGCTCGAAATCGTTTTTCCATTTTCCTTGTGGGTGTTATTTATCATAATTTTGACTCACGCGCAAGGTGTGAGATTCTTTTCATATATATATATATATATATATATATATATATATATATATATATATATATATATATATATATATATATATATATATATATAAAGGGTGTTCCATTAAGACGGATCGGAGTTAGCAGTAAATAAAAGTGTTATTTGTGAAAATTTATTGATTTTACAATTGGATCATCTTATTTGAGTCATGGCAATTATGGGCCAAAAATAATATCGCCTAAATGTCCGCCAAGGCTTCGGCGGCACACGACCACTCGATGGTCAAAACTTTTGATGATGTCTCTATATAGTTGCTCCTCGATCTCACCAATATGCCTTATTATCTCATCCTTCAGCTGTTGAATTGTTGTTGGCTTGTTCGCATAGACCTGCCTTTAGAGATGACCCCAAAGGAAGAAATCTAAAGGCGTCGAGTCATACGATCGTGGTGGCCAATTGACCTCGCTGTTTCGAGAGATGATGCGACCTGGGAACTTCTCATTCAATAAAGCCATTGTTGCATTGGCTGTGTGGCATGTGGCGCCGTCTTGTTGAAACCACAAATCTTCGACATCCATAGAATTCAATTCAGGCCATAAAAAGTTGGTTATCATGGCGCGGTATCGCTCGTTTGTCACCGTAACAGAATTCCCGGCATCATTTTCGAAGAAATACGGAGCAATGAATACGCTAGCTTAAATGCACACCAAACAGTGACCTTTTGTTGTTGCAGAGGCTTTTCAACAATCTTTCTAGGATTTTCATCAGCCCAAATGCGAGAATTCTGCTCATTAACGAATCCACCAAGATGAAAATGGGCTTCATCACTAAAGATGATTTTTTGCGAAAAATCATCATCGGCTTGTCTTTGCTCGTGCACCCAATTGACAAAGGTACGGCGCTTCAAATGGTCAGCAGTCTTCAGTTCTTGTGTCAATTGAATTTTGTAAGTGTGTAGAGACAAATGTTTTGTCAAAATTCGACGTAATTTGTTGTGGAGAGGTTCAAATGCCTGCGCGCGATGACGAATAGAGGTGTCTGGATCTTCGGCCACATTCTCGCCCACTGCAGCAATGTTTTCAGATGAACGGCATAAACGAGCACGCAATGGAGTTTTCATATCTGCCACCGACCCCGTTTGTTTGAATTTAAGAACAATTTTCCCAATTGCACTCTCGGTTGGTCGATTATGTTGTGGTTTACCATTATCTTTTACAAACACACACACACACACACAAACACACATATCTGCCACCGACCCCGTTTGTTTGAATTTAAGAACAATTTTCCCAATTGCACTCTCGGTTGGTCGATTATGTTGTGGTTTACCATTATCTTTTACAAACACACACACACACACAAACACACATATCTGCCACCGACCCCGTTTGTTTGAATTTAAGAACAATTTTCCCAATTGCACTCTCGGTTGGTCGATTATGTTGACCAAAAAAATCGCGAAGTTCTCAAAATGCGTTTCTGTTTGAAGTCCATTTTCGTAATAGGCTTCGATAACTTTAACACGTTGTTCGATTGTTAATCTTTCCATGGTTGAAATTGCCAAAGACTGAAGTTGTTAAATCTGAAAGAAAAAGAGAAAAATCATTAAACGCTTAAACTTAACTCACATTTATAATCTGTCCAAGGTATTGGAACACCCGTTATAATGGAATGGAGTGGAAGATATCACATTAGCGTGATAATAAATATATCAGTGAAATAACGATTTGAATAAAGATTTATTTATAACCAACGGACTAGTTTCGGGAAAGTTACAAATGCCATTTTCAACTAATTAATGAAAAAAACAAGCAAGGAATACAGATTGTATGTATAAGGTGGACCAAATCCTAAACAAAATGAAAACACAGGAAACAATTTGGAGGAAAAAAAAACAGTATATATAAGGCGCCTTATATATACTAGTTTTTTTTCGAGATTATTCCCTGCGTTTTCATTTTTTTTAGGATTTGTCAACCTTATATATAATATAAACTTGTTCCTTGTTTGACTTCTTCATTACTTGTTGAAAATGGCATTTGTAACATTGCCGACACTAGTCCTTGGTTATGAATGAATCTTGATTCAAATATTGTGGTTTACCATTATCTTTTACAAACACACACACACACAAACACACACACATATATATATATATATATATATATATATATATATATATATATATATATATATATATATATATATATATATAGTTTTAATTGCAGCAAATAAGTACGGAGGGATTTGTTCTGTATTTTCTCAATCCTCAAACATTTAGATCCTAAAGACAAATGCGTAAAAATTGAAAGGGACGATACAGTATATGTAAGGTGGGATAAAATTAATGATTGCTTCCAGGTGAGGAGGTGAGGAGGTATAACTCAATGATTGCATCCAGGTGGAGTGTTATAAATTCAGTGATTGAATCCAGGTGGGGTGGTATAAACTCAATGATTGCTTCCAGGTGGGGTGGTATCAACTCAATTATTGCATCCAGGTGGGGTGGTATAAACTCAATGATTGCATCCAGGTGGGGTGTTATAAACACAATTATTGCAACCAGTTGGAGTGTTATAAACTCAGTGATTGAATCCAGGTGGGGTGGTAGAAACTCAATGATTGCAGCCAGGAGGAGTGTTATAAACTCAATGATTGCATCCAGAAGGGGTGGTATAAACTCATTGATTGCCTCCAACTGGAGTGGTATAAACTCATTGATTGCATTTAGGTGGAGTGCTATAAACTCAATGATTTCATACAGGTGGGGGTGGTGTATACTCAATGAATGCATCCAAGTGGAGTGGTATAAACTCAATGATTGCATCCAGGTGGGGTGGTATAAACTCTATGATTGCTTCCAGTTGTGCTCGTAATAACTCAATGATTGCTTCCAGCTCTGGCGGTATAAACCCAATGATTGCATTTACGTGATGGTGGTATAAACTCAATGATTGCATCCATGTGGGGTGGTATAAACCCAATGATTGCATCCAGCTGAGTGGGTATAAACTCAATGATGGCTTCCGGGTGGGGTAGTATAAACTCCAAGATCATCAAACGGGGATGCAACCTTTGCATTTTTCATCAACTCGCCATTGCACTTTTGCACTAGCAATATATTTTTTTATCTCATCCATAACATCGAAGACTTTTAGAAAGATTCTGTTATACATATGACAATGTAAAGCAACATTTTTTTATTATATGTATTGCTCCAAAACAAAACTCACTAATTATTCACAAAACTGCTGCGCGATTTTAATCAGTCATTTCATAATGCTTAACGTCACCTTCTCAGTGATAGCCAATTACTGGGTCTGTTTCTCATTTTGACAAAGTGTTTGACGAAGGATTCAAAATCTAAGCTCGACGCAATTGTATATACGATTGGTGGTCACTAAGTTTTGCGAATCGGTAGGGCAAAACAGAGGAAGGGGGATGGCTGTTTGTGGGGGTGTTATGACAAGTTATGACAAGTCAGGACCTGAAGCCGTACGATCCTGCCTCGTCTATTTAAGAAGCAGTAGCTGATCGCAGATCGTCAGTCACAATTTTTTTAACAATGGAGAAGGTTGAGCTCCGCGCAGTGATTAAATTTTTGACCAAGGAAGGCAAGAATGCAAAAGAGATCCATGAACACATGGTTGCAGTGTACACTGACACCGCCCCTTCCTATGCAACCATTGCTCGCTGAAATAGGGAGTTTCGCTATGGTTGTGAGTCCCTTGAAGATGTCCCCCGTCCAGGACGCCCGTCAACGTGAGCAACGAGGACAATGTGGCCCGTATGGAGAGGATCATCCTCGAAAATCGACGGGTGAAGGTCGAAGAAATCGAGGGAGAACTTGGAATATCACATGGAAGTGTTATCAACATCATCCACGAGAATTTTGCAATGACCAAGGTTTCTGCCCCATTGGTCCCTAGAAACCTCACGCCCCATCATCGACTTCAACGTTGTCAAAGTCCACAAGGCCAGAGTTGCACAAGCTGCCCTGCTCAAGTGCGGATTCGAGGAGCTCAACCATCCTCCCTACAGTCCAGATCTGGCCCCTAGCGACCACTTTTTATTCCGCCAGCTCAAGGCTGCACTGCGTGGACGCCGGTTTGGGGACGATGAAGATGCCCAGCTCGCCGTCCAGGAGGGGATTGAACAGCAGTCGGGAGATTTCTGGTTGTCGGGAATTCGAAGCATTGAAGTCGAGGGTAGTTATATTGAAAAATAATAAAACACTTTTCCTCATATCTGGTTTTCTTATATCCGAATTGCAAAACATATTGACCGCCCCTCGTAGATATAGAAAATATTCGTCTATTATGGTAGTTGTTAGTTGCGTTGGCCTTTACCCAGGCCAGGATGATGTTAGTTGCGTTGGCCTTTACCCTGACCATGAAGATGTTAGTTGCGTTTCCCTTTACCCAGGTAATGATGATGTTTGGTTATCGAATCCTTGCAACATTCAATGCCACAAGAATTGGAAGAACCAACTATTTTGAAGACATCTGGATAGGGCGTCCTTATTTCAACGAGAATCTTGGATAATCTGTAATCGCGTAAAAGATCTTTTCAAAGCTACCAATAAAGTCGAAGGATGTCACCGAGCGTTGCAAATTTTCCTTGTCTGGATTACCTAAGGTACTACAACCTAATAAAACTTCTTAGCCTAGATAAGATCATACGGATAAGATTTTACGATATGATACTGGACATCAAGATGCTGCTAAGATACTGCCTAGCAATATGAATATCAGAGTCCTTCTGGAATTAGTTCCCGTCCTTATGAAAGAGAGGACAAGCTTGAAGATTTAAGAAACAACTTGCAAATTGTTTCATTTTTTCTGAATACTTTACTTACATATATACTTGTACATAAGAAACATACACATTGACAATTTACTTATATAAGAACCATACACATTGCACAATTTATTTATATAAGGACCCTATATGTTACAACCTTGTACAATTTACTTATACAAGAACCATACACATTGCACAATTTACTTATATAAGAACCATATATGTTTTAACCTTGTACAATTTACTTATAAAAGAACCATAGACATTGCACAATTTACTTACATAAGAACCATATACATTGCACAATTTACTTATATAAGAACCATATATGTTTTAACCTTGTACAATTTACTTATAAAAGAACCATAGACATTGCACAATTTACTTATACAAGAACCATACACATTGCACAATTGACTTATATTAGAACCATATATGTTTTAACCTTGTACAATTTACTTATAAAAGAACCATAGACATTGCACAATTTACTTACATAAGAACCATATACATTGCACAATTTACTTATATAAGAACCATATATGTTTTAACCTTGTACAATTTACTTATAAAAGAACCATAGACATTGCACAATTTACTTATACAAGAACCATACACATTGCACAATTGACTTATATTAGAACCATATATGTTTTAACCTTGTACAATTTACTTATACAAGAACCATAGACATTGCACAATTTACTTATATAAGAACCATACACATTTCATAATTTACTTATACAAGAAACATATATGTTTTAACCTTGTACAATTTACTTATACAAGAACCATACACATTGCACAATTTCTGTCATGATCAATTGTATGTAGTTGTTGACGTGTCTCTTCCAAACTCAATAGTACTATGTTCAATCTAATAATTAAATTAATCAAAGCAGCGAGATTGAAATATGTTGACAAAAACCATTGCAGGCCAGTCATTAACTACAGATTGTGTATGTGTGTATGTGTTATGTGAGGAAAAGCAAAGGGAGGAAACGGAACCGGGAAACATAGATCATGGAACCAACCCCAATCTTTCAAATTAATGACCCAATAATTTGATAATAAAGCAAATTAAAACACCTAAAAAAGGGGTTACGGACCGACCCGACCCCCCATATAACCCATCCCTTAATTAACTTACCGACGATAAGGGAAGAGACAAAGACTCGATTCCAGGTTAAAAAAAAAGTAGAGAATTTCCCCATTTCGCCGTTAACTGTTACGCCGTAGTAGATAGTTGCACTTCCCTCACCACGATGGTTTCCACAATTTCGGCCAATACTCTTACGCCGTAGTAGATTGTTGGACTTCCCTTATCACGATGGTCCCCACAATTTCGGCCTTAACTTTTACGCCGTAGTAGATAGTTGCACTTCTCTCATCACGTGATGGATGCACTGATTTGGGCATAAATTCGTTCTACGAGTCTTCCATTACCTCTTCCCTCCTCAAGGGTTAATGAGGTTTGGTGGAGCTTTCTACACTCATAGTAGATAAAGGGGTTGTATTTCTAACGTCTGGGTACCGGCTAAATCCGGACTAGAGCAGACACAAAATTTTCAACGGACGTAGGGAGCTAGCCGCCACTTAGATGAGGAACTGAACTCACGTGGGTGCAAGAATTGAGGAAACTTATAACAATAAAAACGCTTATTAATGTCTTGTTATGTTACACTACGGTAGGGTAGTTAGGACGCAAAAATCCATAATTTTGACAAATCTTTCAAACTCACGGAAGTCAAATTACAGTTGAACTTATTTCTAGGCGTCTAAACATGTCCACTTCATGATAAAGTTCCTTCCCACCCGAGTGGAACCTCACTTTCCATCTGCAGTGAAGTTAAACCACATTGAGGATGCATAGACGCTCGATGGAATCACCATTCGGGGTAGATCTGCGTGGCTGTGAATAAGCGATCCGTCGTTGAAGTCCCGCCTTAAATCGTGTGGTCTCCAAAAGGAGGGGCCTCAAATAATGAAGATCCGTGATAAAAATCCGTCCGAAAATATCTTCAAGATCCATCGTTAATGATCGAATTCCTTTAGACACGAAAGGATTGCGAAAATGAGGGATTATCGCAAATTTGATACCTTCATAGATGACCTCGAACCACATGGATGGTGCTGCAGCAGGAGACATAACGGGGAATCAGGCTGTTCCTGGGCGTCAGGCTTCTCGTGCCCAACTGGTACTGTAGCAGGATGCATTAAGGGGTGTCAGGCTGTTCCCGGGCGTCAGGTTTCTCTTGCCCAACTGGTACTGCAGCAGGATGCATTACGGGGTGTCAGGCTGTTCCTGGGCGTCAGGCTTCTTGTGCCCAACTGGTACTGCAGCAGGATGCATAACGGGGTGTCAGGCTGTTCCCGGGCGTGAGGCTTCTCGTGCCCAACTGGTATTGCAGCAGGACGCATTCGGGGGCGTCAGGCTATTCATGGGGGTCAGGCTTTTCCTGCTCAACTGGTACTGCAGTAGGACGCATTCCGAGGCGTCGGGCTATTCCTGGGCGTCAGGCTTTTCTTGCTCAACTGGTACTGCAGCAGGACGCATTCCAGGGCATTAGGCTTCCCCTGCCCAGCTATAATTTTCCCTCGATTAATGCACGCGATGAGGTTTGCCAATGATACCCTTTGGGTCGGACCAATTTGGGAAGCTACGGCATCGTGGATTTGCTTTCACATGTACGAGTGTACATGTACTACCTCTGTGCCCGATTTAAGCGATGCAATATGCAATACAACACAAAGTCAAAAAGACAAGAACAGTTGAGGAATGGTGTGAAAACTTACTCTGTGGCGTTTAGAAAGAGCAGACGAGAGAGATTTGGAGATATTGAGAGATCAATCGAGATGAAAACGAGATCTCAGATGAAGGATGAGCAACGGATCATTACCCTGTAGCTCTTCCTTCAGGAGCTCTCGAATTACACGCCATGCAAAGCATTTTCATAATTCTTTCCCACCCTTTTTATCTTTTTCTTTTATCTCTTCGGAGAATCATAGGGTTTCTATATGGAATTATAAAAAAAGAAATCTCAAAGTGGGAATGTGGGTGTGCGATTGCAATCTTTCTATATCATCTATACATGTATATGATTAACGTTATACACGAAGCAAGTTTCTCATTATTTTCCAACCAATTTTGAAGACGTCATTTGGAAGAGTTGGGCCATTTACTTCAGGCGTGTTTCCGGACCGATTCAGAATGGAAGCCTGGCGAGGAGTTTGGACTTACACTCGTAACACCCGTACATATCTCGCAACTAAACACACACATCGACGTGATTGGAGTAAGTGTAGGTTGTATTTCGATGGGTGAGGAGGAAGCAATACTTTGTGGGAGTCAGCGAGAAGTATAATAAGTCCCAATATAACGTCATTTTCCGGATCAAGACCGATAGATAACTTCAGGTTATAC